>JAQZBX010064822.1:0-16422 GCA_029593785.1 Cabassous unicinctus | reverse complement strand
CCTATAACCAACTTAAAACAGCCTCCATCCTTGGGGCTATCAAATTATTCTAAGCTATTTACATCCTTGGGGCTACCAAATTATTCTAAGCTATTTACTCCATTCATCAAAGAAATGGACAGACTCTTGGCTTACTTACTAACACAAAACATAGGGGAAAACTAAGACTTGTTGCCTCTTACAGCCTATAAATAGATGCCATGGCTCAAGCATACCTTGCTTGATTAAAAGTGGAGGGTGCAGTCAGAAAAATAAAGTTTCTGCAGAAATGATACTTGGCAACAATGTATATTTACAAACCTTTCATGCTGTCCCAAGTCTCTTAAACTCTGAGTTTACTTAACATTTATCCTCCAGTTGGTTGACTTATGAAATCATTTTACTTTGATCTAATAATTTCATCCTGAAAAGATGGAATACACTTAACCCTACCTATTGCCCTTGCCTGACAATGGTGATCCTCCTAACTATGAGTGGATTACCTCTCAATTTATGACTCCACATTCTGATTTACAAGAAATACGTTTGCACAACCCTGACCTTATCCTCTTTGTTGACAGATCCTATATCTGGGGAACCAATGGAAAATGTCAAGCTGGTTATGCAGTAACAACCCAACTGGACCTAAGTCAACAAGGTAACTTGCCTCAATTTACCTTGACCCAACAAACAGAAATAGAGCTTGGATACTCTCATCTCAAAGAACAGTTAACATTTATTCAGACAGCCGATATGCTTTTAAAGTTATCCATGATTCTGAAATGCTATGGAAACAGGGGAGTATCCCTAACTCAAGTGGATCCCCTATAAAGAATGAACTAGTCAGTGACTTATTGCCATTTCACTTCCTCAAACTATTACTGTAATTAAAATTGAGACTCATACAAAAAAGAAAGAGAACCAGAATATCAAGTAAATGCTTGAGACAGTTTGAATTTGGTAAAACCCAAAAAGAGTTTACATTTCTGAACTAATCCATTCCTGTTGGTATGGGTCCCTTTATTTTTTTAAAAAAGATTCTTAGATTACATAAATGTTACATAAAAAATATAGGGGATTACCATATGCCCCACTCCCTACCCCTCCCACATTTTCCAACATTAACAACATCCTTCATTAGTGGGTTTATTTCTTACAATTGAGGAACACATTTTGGAGCATTGCCACTAAGCATGGATTATCCCATTGTGTGTGTGTGTGTGTGTGTGTGTGTGTGTGTGTGTATACATACCATATTTTGTTTGTCCATTCATTGGTTGATAAACACTTGGGTTGTGTCCATCTTTTGGCAACTGTGAATAATGGTGCTATAAACATTGGTAGCAAATAACAGTTTGAGTCCCTGCTTGCAATTCTTTTGAGTGTATACCTAGAAGTGGGATTGCTGAGTCATATGGTAATTCTAACCTTTCTTAGGAACTGCCAAACTGTTTTCCACAGTGGTTGAATCATTTTACTTTGCCACTGTATTAGTCAGGGTTCTCTAGGGAAACAGTATGAATAGGAGATATCTGTCAATAATATGAGATTTTATAAGAGTCTCTCACGTGACCGTGGGGATGCACAAGTCCAGATTCCACAGGCAGGCTGCAAACCAGTGGCTTTGATGAAAGTCTAATGAAGGTTCTTGATGAGTTTCCGGGAGATGTTGGCTGTCCAAAGATACGCTGGGAAATTCTCTCTGAATGCTGAAATCACTTCCCCTTTTAAGGCATTTCAACTGATTGGATGAAACGTCAGTCATTGCTAACGGCAATCTACCTGATCGATATAGATGTAATCAGCTATCTATGCAGTAAACTCACTGGTGACTAAAATCCATAAATGTCTTTGTATTACAATTAGCCCATTGCTTGCTTGACCAAACAACTGGGCACAATTACCTGGCTGAGTTGACAATTAGCTGAACCATCACAGCCACCAATAATGAACAAATGCTCCAATTTCTCTACTTCCTCTCAAACACTTGTTACTTCCCATTTTAAATAATAGCCTTTCTAGTGTGTGTGATATGGTACCACATTGTGATTTTGATTTGCATTTCCTTAGTAACTAATGTCATTGATGATCTTTTCATGTGTTTACTGACCTTTTTTTTTTAAAGATGCTTTAGATAACATAAATGTTACATCAAATATATAGGGGATTCCGATAAACCTCACCCCTTCCCCTCCCACACTTTCCCTCATTATCAATATCTTTCATTAGTGTGGTGCATTTGTCACAATTGATGAACACATATTGAAGCACTGCTACTAACCATGGTATATAGTTTACATTATGTTTTACACTTTGTACCACACAAATACATAGGTTTTCACAAAATGTATAATGGCCTGTATTCATCATTGCAATGTCATGCAGGACAATTCCAATGTCCCAAAAATGCTCCATGTTATACCTATTCTTCCCTTTCCCTCCCCTCAGAACCTCTGGTGGCTGCCTTTTTATTAATGATACAACTTCTTCCATTGCTAGAACAAGAAGTCTACTTTAGTCTATAGTTGCATTTCCCCTTATGTTTGTTCATTCCTCAATCTTGAGGATTTGGGGATGGTGATGCCCATTCTGTTTCTAATTGAAACGGGGCTTAGATCCCATGAGAAGATAGATGGATCTGTCTTGCTTGCAGTTGTAGATACTTTCTATTTTATAAGATGGACATTGTCCATCATATTTTTGTTAGTTGTTCCAGGTGTGTCAAATGAACTGGAGAGTAGGTGTTGCAACTCTCCTGAGATTTAAAGTTTAACGTGCATAAGAACAGACTGAAGATTTATGTCTCTGGAGCATATATTTGATGAGCATAGTGCTAATTATAGGTTCAAATAAAAGGGGCAGAAGAGCTCTCTGTAGGCAAATTATAACTGAGTCTAACTCTGTTACATTGGGGAAAATACATTGCAAATTAAGGCCCACTGACAGGGAGCCAAATTCTTGAGATTGTCTGCCATGCTTGTGGTGTCTAGATGTCTCTATAGCCCTGAGGGAAGCACTGTTTGAGGCACTGTTTACTGTGGCAGTCAATGAGATTCTGCTGAGACCTGCATAAGTGTAACCTCTGGAATGACTTCTCAATTCACTTTGAAATTTGTTGTTGTCAGGGTGCGGTGCAAAGGAAGTCAGACAAGTTGATGCATATGAAGCAGAGGGCTGCAGCTCACTCAGGCAAAATCAGCCCCGAGATCACTCTGACCCTTACTTTTATTCAACTTATAACAGTGCATAAATTCACCCCCCCTCATCTTGCTTTCCCACCATGTTTCTCTTACTACAGCAAGAACACTGCCTTCTCTGGCAGTCTACCAAGGGGCATAAGTATAAACATTGTTTCTAGCCCTAAACGCCTTAGTCTATCTAATATCTCAGCTTGGTGCGTGAGAGCGCTACCTGTTTGTGAGTTCCCAGACAATCTTTCTTGGGAATCCAGACAATAACATCTGTGTGGTGAGTTCATTTCGCTCTGCCTCCTCCCACTGATATCTGCAGTATGCAGTGTCCTTGGAGACATTTACTAATGTGTCTCTGACAGCAAGCATGCTTGTTGAATGCTTAACCCTTTATGCTCTGACTCTCAGCATCTTCTCCAACATCTCCCCTTTTTTTGTTTTTTTGTCCAGGGTGACTGTGCCTGTCTTAAGTTGCCCTCCTCTGAAGGTCTTACCCATCTTTGGCCAACAGCCAAGCTGCCATGGACAGGGGTTCGAGAATCAAGGGTTTCAAGCAGAGTCAAGTTGTTGGCATGGCTGGTCTTATGAGCCCTATTAATTTGGGACAGCAAGGCTATGCGAATGTCTCCTTATACAGTTAAGAGTAGCAAAGCACCAATGATCACCACACTGAAGTTACTAGAGAAGAAATGATTTAAAATGTACATTAATTTGGTCCAAGTATAAATGTTTGGGCTGAGAAATTGATTAAATTTGTCAGACAAACATGCAGGGTTTTCTAATAGATTTTTCATTTTCCTTCTTAAAACTTATTTCAGTGCTACTCAAGGGAGCATTTACAAACCCAATTTCCCCGAGAATATTTAAGGTGTGGCTAGCCTCTAGTCCCTACTTTAGGCCCTGTATCTTGCCCGAGACTTTTTTGTGCAATTACTCAATCTCGCTGACTCAACGTATCTTCCTTGCAGTGGCTCAATGTATCTTGTCCGAGATGTCTTGTGCTATATTTAGTCTCAAAGACTCATCTCTCAGGCTCAACAGGATTTTGTGCGATACTTAATCTTGCAGACTCAATGTATCTTGCTCGCACTAGCTCAACATATCTTGTCCGAGATATCTTATATTTAGTCTCTGCTTTAGTCTCTGCTTCCTTCAGATCTGGTAATGGGGAGAGACACCCAACTTTTCCTGCCCCGAAGGCCACCATAAAACTTTGGTGGGATGTCCTGCCATTCAGAGAAGGGTTTCGAGGGTCTCTCCTCATTACTGAGATCCCGGGATCCTGGATGAACCCACAACTGAGTGGATTCACATATTTAAAATTTTGAAGACAGAGAGTTAACAGTAGAGGTAACAGTAATTCTCTACATGTGCTTGACTGTGTTTAGCTCTAAGAATATGCTCCCGTTTTTCTGGTTCAATCTAAGTTTACCTGGCTTCTTGTTTCTTCCTTCATTTCCCCCTTATTTTTTAATTGTAATAGCATAATGTGCATAGTAGCAGATTGTTGGTGCATTAATTGGTTAAGTTGTCGCAATCTTCTGCAGATTAAACAATACAGAAAACACAATATTAAAACAATTATACATATGAACATAACAGATCCTGACAGACTATGTAACCATTGTGTAGGATGCAACTGTTCTAACCCATTCATGAGCCCTTTCAAAATATGTTCCCCAGTTATAACTTGTAATTGTTTTTCAAATGTTTGATGAATCTTCTGTTGCAAGTATAGAATTTCCTTAGTTAAATTATCATGATTTAAAAGATGTTTTTTCACAGAGTCCCAAGGAAATTCAGTTGCATTGTAAAGCACAGGAGTAAAACAATAAGATATTTGATTCCACATTTTCATTTGTAATTTCATAGCTTGAATTCTGATCTCCTAACAAAATAACAGTTTGTCTTAAATCTGCTAATTCCTCATGTATTTCTGAATCTATTTGTCTTTGAATTCCCCACAATTGTTCCAAATTTTGTTGCCATGTTCACACAAAGTCAGCAGTTTGAACTCCTTGTTGAAGGGCTATACCTGCAATAGCCGCTGTTGCTGTTACGGCTATAATACCCATAATTACAGCTTTTAGCATTCCAACAAATCTTCTTGCCCTTTTCAGCAATCTTTTGGAGATAGAAGTCAATATCCCAATAACTGGGGTCTCCTGCCATTCCCGATTCGTCTGTACCGGCAGCCACACTCCAATTCTTGCTCTTAAGATGTAAAGACTAGAGGTATTTGGGAAACTAATACAATTGTTAATACAAGTATATAAAGAGCATTTGTTTAAACATTCTATTGCCCCATGACTATTGTTCCAAACAATATTACCCAATAATAGAACATAAGGAAGATGCACACAAGCCCTAACCCATTCAGTATTATTACGAGTAAGGGTAAAAGTATAATTAGTACTTATATTAGAAATGCGGCCCCGCCAAGAAGTAACAGTGTGGAAAGCCGAGACTAATTTCCACAGATGTGGCTGAGTGTGATGATTCATTCTGAAAGGATTAGGCAGTGTAAAGCCTCCCCCATGCCAGATAATGGAATTATGTGCATGTGTACTTATGCTTTGGTTCTCCTTACACCATTTCAAATCGAACGGCTGCCTTTTTCACGAGCCGAGCCTACAGGACTCCAATCATAGATGATTCCATAAGAATTATTAACTAACACTCGTGGTTCTGAGCCATAACACACAGTCCATGGAAATACAGGACTGTTAGCATACACATAAGGAATCTGGCACCTGGGAATCCCCACAGGAATTGGAATTTTATTCTGAGAAATATAGCCTCTAAATCCTTGTGCTGCAAGTGCATAAATGGAGTGGTGATTATGAGTACCATTTTTTCCAATACTTAACCATAATTGATAATGCATTTTCAAACAATGATCTCCCTCTCCAAAACATATGAGCATGCCTTCCACTCCTGTAGAGTAATTGTCAATCAATTGCCCTTCCTCCTCAGGCTTCAATGGTCCACAGGTGTCAAATGACCCAGAAAATTGGACAGTTAGACTATTATAAACCATAATTGGAGGATCTGTCCAGGGCACCCCTCTTAATAGTGGTGGATTAGGTATATAGGCCCAGTATGTATAATTACCATCACTATGACTCCAACTTACCTGTATAGTAGTAATAACTAGCATGGCCAAAAACGAAGTTTCAGGATTGAGAGGTGCTCTTGATTTTAATCACCCCCACATCAGTATTGTGATCTTTTTAGTTTTTTTAATAGGGAACATGAAGGTACTTTGAGTTTTATTTCTTTCCAATTTGTATCTCACCTCCTTTATTTCTTCATCCATGGATTGGTGAGGATTCATGACTTAACTTTATTCCTTTATCTGGAATCCACACCTTTGCTGCACCTGTAGAAATATAAGCAAAACTACAGCCCCAACGGATAACAGTTGCTGGTTCCCATTGATTAGTTTCCAAATTTAAGTACAAAATAGGCTGTTCTAATGGTTGTAATTTCTCCCCTGGCCAGTGTTTACTCATAGGTATGTAACCATTTGCATCCTCATTCAAAAAATTGAGTGTGTATAAGGCTTTTATAAATTTTCGCTTGGGGGTATCCACATATTCTCCTTCTTGCTGTTTTTCAAGCATAGCTTTCAGAATTTTATTTTTACGTTCAATAATAGCTTGACCCTTGCTATTATAAGGAATATCTGTCACATGAGTAATATTAGAGCCTTGAAAGAATGTTCTACCTTTAAGAGAAACATATGCAGGAGCATTATTTGTTTTGATGATTTTTGGAACTCCCATGTGAGCAAAGGCCTTCAGTAAATGAGTAATGACACTGTTACTTTTTTCAGTAGGGAGGGCCATAGCCCAGGATAGAGAAGAATAAGTATTTACAGAATGATGAATATGCTTTAATTTATTAAATTGAGGAAAAATAGTAAAATTCATTTGCTAAATATGATTAATAGTATCTTTATGAGGGTTTACAACAGGAGGCAAGGAAGGAGCATGAAAATGGGCTTTGAACAGTTTTAGCAGATTGTGGAGACCAATAACGAATTACCCCAAATTTATTGGCATCAGTAAAATATGTTTGCCCTTCCGGAATTGGGGAATCGACGACCTTTTTAGGTAATATCCAATTTTGTAATTTCAGAAATTTGAAAAGTTTAATTTTAGGAAATGATTATCTAATACGGCAAAATAGTCACTGGTAGCTATCTGCCAAGACTCATTTAACAAAATAGCTTGATCTATTTCTTTTTTTGTAAGAGGCAAAATTATTTCTTGTGGTTCCATTCCACATAGTTGTCGCAAACATAAACTGCGTTTTATTATGATTTGTGCCATTTTATTTATACGAATTTCCAATAATTTTGACTGTTTATTAGGTAAAAAAAAAATCCATTTAATAATATGATTAGCCTGTGTTAAAATTCTGGTGGGAGAATAAAGAGTGTGAATAACTAATAAACACAATTGCTCAAAAGAATCAATACATTGCAATTGTGCTTCTTGAATAATATTTTCAATTATAATTAACTCCTGCAAAGACTCAAGAGTTAAAGTACGATGGCTATTTAATTGAGAATTACCCTTTAATGTTTTAAATAAATGTTGAAGCATATAATTAGGAATACCACAGCTAGGTTGAAGCCAATTAATGTCTCCTAACAATTTTTGAAAGTCATTTAACGTTTGTAAAGTATCTTTTCTGATTTCTACTTTTTGCAGTCGAATAGTTTGTTCATCTAATCGAAAACCCAAATACTTCCAGGGAGTAGAAAATTGTATTTTCTCAGTGGCGATAACAAGGCCATATGCTTTACAAAATTTTTGTACATCCATAAAAATTAGCTGTAACTGTTGCTCATTTTCGTGTGCTAGTAAACTATCATCCATATAATGATAACATAGTAACAATGGATATTTCTTTTTAAGTTCATTAAACGGTTGTTGTACAAAATGTTAACATAATGTGGGACTATTTAACATACCCTGTGGCAATACCTTCCATTGATACTGCTGAGTAGGAGATGCATTATTAAACTCAGGGACAGTAAATGCAAATTTTTCACAATGAGATGGCTGCAAATGGATGGTGTAAAAGCAATCTTTTAAATCTATAACTATTAAGGGCCAATTTTTAGGTATTAACGTGGGGTTAGGTAATCCTGACTGAAGAGAACCCATAGGCTGAATTATTTCATTGATTTTTCTTATATCAGTAAGCATTCTCCATTTCCCTGCTTTTTCTTTACGACAAAAACCGGAGAATTCTAGGGACTGGTAGTATATTCAATATGCCCTAACTGTAACTGCTCTGCAATGAGTTGATGTAATGCTTCCATCTTTTCTTTAGTTAAGGGCCACTGTTCTACCCATATTGGTCTATCAGTTTTCCATTTTATTGGCAGAGCATAATGACGAACAGTGGCCCCTATTCTAAATCCTGTAAGCTTGTATAGCCTAGTCTCCTATGACTACCAGGTTGTCTTTGAATTGCTTTATTGTCATTCTTTGTCTCTAAAAGGGGGTTAAATCCCATGTTTAATAGCATCTGCTTAGCGGGAGTGGAAATAGTTGGAACAGTTAAAGTAGCTCCCCATTGCTGCAATAAATCATGTCCCCGGAGGGTAAGTGAAATGGGAGCGGTATAGGGTTGGATTTTCGCCTCTTGTCCATCAGGGCCATAACACCGAATAGGAGCAGGGGCCTGACCAATCTCATTTAATGTGCCAAGTCCTACAAAAGTTGCTTTCACAGTATGCTGCGGCCATTCTGCTGGCCGTTGCGCAGCAGCAATGATGGAAACATCGGCTCCTGTGTCCACTAGTCCGGAAATAGTAATAACATCTTCAAAAACAACCTGAATAGTGGGACGATGCTGCTTAATGAAAGTTTGCCAAAAAACTTGATGGTTAGTACTTCCAAAGCTGCCTGTTCTTTTTTCTGATAAAGCCTTACACTGCTGATAGGGTAAAAGTAATATCTAAGCAATGCGCTCCCCGGGTGCAAAAGTATGAGGTTAAGACACAGACATCATAATATAAATTTGACCTTCATAATCAGCATCTATAATTCCCAAATGTACTTGCACCCCTTTCATAGTCAAACTACTCTGTCCAATAACCAACCCCACGGTCCCTGATGGCAAAGGGCCATAAATATTTGTAGGAATTTGAACAATGCCTTGTGATGGAAGTATAGTAAATTTATAGGGGTTTGGTATACTCAATGCAGCACTATCCTGTGTAGCATGAAATAAATCTTGCACTTTCATTTCTCCTCTCGGGAATTGAGTGCCTGATGCTCCTGACCGGAGCTGACTGGATATTGGTGAAGCACAGGTTGAAAAGTGCCCGTTTTTGGTTTCGGGCCCCGGGCCGGGCCCGTCATCCCGTTTCCTGAATTTCTCTCAGAAATGATATTACCAAATTTATCTTTAAGGGAACAGCACTCACTGCTCCAATGCTTACCCCTGCCACAATGCCTACATATCCCTGGCGGCATAGCGGAAGATTGACCTTTAGATTGTATGGGAGTACTTTTCATTTGCTGACTGCAATTCCGCTGAAAATGACCTGTCTTTCTGCATTTATAACATTTAACAGCGGGTCGTTTAGCCTGAGTCACTTGCAAAAAGCTGAAGCTAATAAATTGGCATTAAAGGTACCAGAGCCCACATCACGGCATACGCGTATGTAGTCTTCAATAGTACCTCCCTGCTGTTTTATTGGTAATAATGCCTTTTGACAATCCACATTATAATTTCAAATCCCAGCATAAGCAGCAAAACAGACTGAGCTTCCGCATGAGTAACTACCTTGGGAATGGCGTCATGAAGACGAGCCAAAAATTTTGTATAGGGTTCATTTGTGCCTTGAGTAATTTTTGTAAAAGCTTTATCAACTTCACCAGAGGAAGATAATTTAGACGAAGCCCGTAAGCAAATATCTTTTATTTGATCTAGAGCAGAATTTCCCCTTTGGGTTTGAGGACGCAAAGGAGCAGCCGTACTGGTCCCAGTAAGTTTATCAAAAGTGGCTCCAGGCGGATTCTGTGCTGCATTTGCACAGGCTATCCGTTCCGCCTCATCCCTCCACCAAGATTTAAACTGTAAATATTGACCAGCTTCTAATACAGTTTTAGCCAAAGTTTCCCAAATAATGGGATTAGCAAATTTTTATTAGCATACGAACCCAAAAGACCCTGCACATAAGGTGAATTTGGACCATAATTTGAGATAGAAGTTTTAAAGATTTTATAAAATTGAAATTCAATAGGGTCATGGTTGACATTAATACCAAGTTTTAAAGATTTTATAAAATTGAAATTCAATAGGGTCATGGGTGACATTAATACCACCTTGAGGATATTGGGGATCCAGAGGGAAAGGTTGTCTAGTAATAGGAAACAACAAGGCATCAGGGGAAGCAATGCTAGAAGGGAATACCAGAGTCTCATTCAAATATGCATAACAGGAAATTTAAAACAATTACGTCATGTCTTATACTGTAAATCAGTAGGGGAAGTATCCTTGGGAGGAGAAACATTAGCAGAGACAGGAAAGGCATTAACCTTACATTGAGTTTGAAATAAATCGTCCAACCTAGCTAAATTTTTTTCCAAAATTATGGAGGAGTTTCCACTATTCTTAACTTCTTCAGGAGGTGACAAAAAAGGGAGTTAGGGAAGCATATTCAGGAGGTGGTGGCGCAGGCCACTCTTCAGCCTCCTCAGAAAATATTTCCTGAGAGGAATGCTCCGGAGAATCTAGAGGGATTGGAGAAGAAGACATATCAATTTTAAGAGGGCCAGCATCCTGTGGTAAATCTTCATCACTCTGGAAAGGTCGTATAGCCAGAGCAATTTGCTGATAAGCAGCCCACACATCAGCCGAAACAAGTTCTTCACGCTGAGGAGCTCATCTAAGAGCCTTCCCCACATCCTGCCAGACTTTAGAATTTAATTGGTTTCATTTTGAAGGAGAAAACCAATGACAATGCCGCTGTATCAAACGTAACAGCTCTCGAATGATATGTTCCTTAGTCCTCACCTCTGAACTATGAAGAAGAGATTTCAAAATCTCCGCATACTCATCAATCTGAGATGGGGAATTACTCATGATCTCTGCTTCTCCCAACGGCTTTGCGTACCAACCGCGCAGCACTTAAACACCCGTTCGGTCAACTCACCTAGAGTCCCTGTTCGGGCCCCATGTTGGGCACCACATGTTGTTGTCAGGGTGCAGCGCAAAGGAAGAGTCAGAGAAGTTGATGCATATGAAGCAGAGGGCTGCAGCTCACTCAGGCAAAAAAAGCCCAGAGATCACTGTGACCCTTTCTTTTATTCAGCTTAAAACAACGCATAAATTCTCCCCCGCAACCTTGCTCTCCCACTATGTTTCTCTTACTACAGCAAGAACACTGCCTTCTCTGGCAGTCTACCAAGGGGCATAAGTATAAACATTGTTTCTAGCCCTAAATGCCTTAGTCTATCTAATATCTCAGCTTGGTGTGTGAGAGCACTACCTGTTTGTGAGTTCCCAGACAATCTTTCTTGGGAATTCAGACAATAACATCTGTGTGGTGAGTTCATTTTGCTCTGCCTCCTCCCACTGATATCTGCAGTATGCAGTGTCTTTGGAGACATTTATAACGTGTCTCTGCCAGCAAGCATGCTTGTTGAATGCTTAACCCTTTATGCTCTGACTCTCAGCATCTTCTCCAACAGAAATTTCTTAGCCAAAAAACTCATTTGTATGTAATATTTCCCCCTTTTTGTCAAGGTCTTTTTCTAAATACATCACTGGTTGGTGATTGGCAATAATCCCTTGGTGCCAGGAAGGCTCAACCTCAGGAGTCACGCCGCATGTCAGGAGGTAGGTAGTGCATTTATATGATGAGTTTGGCTTAGAAAGAGGCCACATTTAAGGAACAAGGAGGCGCTCAGGAGGTAACTCTTAGGCAATAGATAAAACTGGGCTATGTTTCAAATTCAGAGGAACAAGGTTCATAAGTACAACCATCAATATCAAAGTCCTGGCATAATTATTGACCATTTTTATATCTTCTTTGGAGAAATGTCTATTCAAGTCTTTTTCTCATTTTCAAATTGGTTTGTGTCTTTTTGTTGAATTGTAAGAGTTCTTTATATATTTTGGATATTAAACCAGATATGCAGTTTCCAAATATTTTCTTTCACTCTGTAGTTTGTCTCTTTTACTTTCTTGATAAAGTCTTTTTAAACACAAACATTTATAATTTTGATGAAGTCCCTTTTATCCATTTTTTCTTTTTGTTGTTTGTGCTTTTGGTGTGATTTCTAAGAAATCATTGTCCAACACAAGGGCCTAAAGATGCCTCCCTATGTTTTCTTCTAGGAGTTTTATACTTTTAGATTTAAATTTATGTCTTTGATCCATTTTGAGTTAATTTTTGTATATGGTGTGAAGACGTGCCAACATTCATTATTTTGTATATGGCTATCTAGTTCTCATAGCACAAATTGTTGAAGAGATTCTTCTTTCCCCATTAATGGACTTGGCATCTTTGTCAAAAACCAAATGGCCATAGATGTGAAAGTTTATTTCTGAACTTTCAGTTCAATTCCATTGGTCTATTTGTATGTCCTTGGCCTGTATCATGCTGTTTTGGTTGCTATAGCTTTTTTAATAAATTTCTAAATTTGGAAGTGGGAGTTCCCAAACTTTGTTTTTCTTTTCAAGATATTTTTGGCTATTTAGGGCTGCTTACCCTTCCATATTTGATGATTGGCTTTCCATTTCTGTGAAGAACTGTGTTGGAATTTTGACTGCGATTGCATAAAATATGTAGCTTGCTTTGGGCAAGTTACATATTGGGCAAGATAACAATTGCTATCTTGACAATATTTAGTCTTCCGGTCCATGAACATGGAATGTCCTTTCATTTATTTGTCTTATTTTTTCAGGAATGCTTTTTAGTTATCCATGTACAAATATTTTACATCCTCAGTTATGTTTACACCTAGATATTTGACTATCTTAGTTGCTATTGTAAATGATTTTTTTTCTTGATTTCCTCTTCAGAGTGTTCCTTCTTAATGTATAGATACACCCTTGATATGGCATGGTTATCTTGTACCATGCCACTTTGTTGCATTTGTTAATGCTAGTGGTTGTGAAGATTACAGGATTTTCTACATACAGGATCATTTCATCCACAAAAAGGAAAGTTCTACATCTTCCTTTCCAAATTGGGTGTCTATTATTATTATTATTATTATTATTATTTAATCTCATGTATTTGCTCTGCTAATAACCAGTACATTGTTGAATAAAGTGGTTACAGTATGCTTCCTTGTCTTATTCTTGATCTTAGAAGGAAAGTTCTCAGTCTTTCACCATTGACTTTGATTGGGTTTGGTGAAAAACACCATTGGGTTTTTCAACTATGCCCTTTGTAATGTTGAGAAGTTTTCTTCTATTACTAGTTTTTTAAGTATTTTTACCAAGAAGGGGCTCTGTATTTTGTCAAATGTCTTTCAACAATTTAGATGATATGGTTTTTGTCTTTTGTATTATTAATGTGGTATATAACATTAAATGATTGTCTCATGTTGAACCAACTTGCATACCAGGAATAAATCCCATGTGATCATAGTGTAGAAATCTTTTCATGTGCGGTTGGATTTGGTTTGTGAGTTTTGTTCAGGATATTTCATCTATTTCAATGAGGGAAAATGGTCTATAATTTTCTTTTCTATTCATATATTTATCTGGCTTTGGTATTAGGAAAATGCTAGCCCTATAGAATAAGTTGGGACATGTTCCCTTCTCTTCAATATTTTGTAATAGTTTGAGAAAGAGTGGTATTAATTCTTCTTGGAATGCTTGGTAAAATTCACCAGTGAAATCATCTGGTCCTGGATTTTTCTTTGTTCGGGAGATTTTTGATTACTGATTCAATCTCTTTGCTTGTTGGCCAATTGAAATCTTTTATTTCTTGTAGTGTCAGTGTAGCTATTCAAGTGTTTCTAGTAATTTGTCAATTTCATCTAGGTTTCCTAATTTTTTGGAATACAGTTGCTCATAATAATCTCTTATTATCCTGTTTTATTTCTGTGTGGTCATTATTAATGTCACCCTTCCATTCCTAATTTATTTTCATCTTTTCCCTTTTTTTTCTTTGTCAGTCTTGGAAAGGTTTTTTCTATATAATTGATCTTTTCAAAAAAGCAACTTTTGGTTTGGTTGATATTCGTATTGATATTTTTTAAGAATTTCATTTACTTCTCCTCTAATCTTGGTTATTTCTCTCTTTTTGCTTGGTTTGGGATTAGTTTGCTGTTCTTTTTCTAGTTCCTCCAGGTGTGCAGTTTGATCTTTTATTTTAGGCCTTTCTTCCTTTTTTCCCCTCTTTTTTGCTATTTAACTTTACTATTTATTCAGAGTTGCAATAATGCCAAACTTAATTCATTAGCTAGGGCAGGAGTAATTCTCTAAAAGGATTTTATGAAGTCCTATTTAGTTCTGGTTCTAGAATCTTAAGTGCTCAAATTCTGGAATTTTCCAATAACCAAAAAGGGGCCATGTTAACAGCCAAAATTCTCAAAAGATTAGATAAAAACAATTGCCTAAGCATTTAAAAAATATCCAAATCATTTCTTATATACATTAGGATTAGTTGGAATCTATCTCTGCACCTGCAATTCAACCTTCTGCTTGCCTATAGACCAAGCCCATTTTTTAAAGAAAAGAATTTTCTAAAAAAGGGAGAAATTCTCTTTTTAAAAAAATCACTGAGTAGGTTTAAAATCATTCCAGAGACAGACCCTAGGAATAACTCAGTTGGCACAAATGTATCATTTTTTTTTTCATTAAAAAGACATGGGATATGATTTTATATAACAATGCCAGCAGAATTTTCATGTTTCACAATTTTGTTGCTGCAGAGGTCCCAAAATTTCTTGAACCCATTTAGGAAGTTTCCTGAATGTATGCATTATAGCAAACAGAAGCAAAATACCAAAACAATTCTATTGCTAAAAAATTACTACTCCTGCTTGTGCCTTTAGAATAATATATGTAAAAAAAAAAAATGCAACAATAACAGTATTATACTAATTAGTGCTACCAATGGAGATTTGAGTTATTCTGAGGAAGAGACAAATTGTTTTCTTTAAGACATCCAAGCCATGATACCTACAATCATACTGGGAAAATATTCATTGAAGTTTGGGATAAAAAATTTTAAAAGGTCAATAAGGAAAAGACAAGGGCATTATATTTAGTATTCTAAAGGCATGCTTCAGGTTGATCAACAATGATTCTGGTAAGACGAGCTGCCCACATATATACACATGCACACACTTATATTTTAATGGTTTATATAAAACCACATTTGTTACTTTAGAAAAATGAATACAATATTATTGCCACAGACTCTGATTGCTCAGTCCACACATAACAAGGAGTTGCCTTCTAAGGTGATATGGCTTCTCTGCACTAATTCACTTCAGGCTGAAAATCCTAGGACAGGTTAAGTAAAATGGAATTGTTGCAAAAAGCAATATTTACTCATCAGATCCCACTCCCACTGACCTCTTCTGTTCCCATTTCCTGAGCAACCTTCTTGGTGAAGATTTTTTATCTGATTCAAAGTTTTGAGGAATCCAACTCATATCGATGTCATTCTGATTTGATGTACCTATATCTACTTTCTGCAGTGGTCTTTTGTGCTTTCTAGATTCTAGGAGTTGATGAAGGCCAGCAACAATGAATAGCCCAAGACTGGCAAGGAACAAATATATACACATAGAGATTGTTTCTCCATCTAACCCATTCTCTTTTTCACTAATTGTAACTGTTTGATTAAAGACAACATCTTGGAATATATTGGCATTCAAATCTTTGTAGCTCAGATGGATGACTAGACCCAAAATTTGACCACCCCCATGGGCTCTGCAGGAATGAAGGAGTACTCAAAAGTTGCCTGTCTCTGGAGTGACACTACAGTGTTCAGAGGAAGAACTGTGAAATTCTGGATATAAAATTGGTAGTGCTGAGGATAACAGAATGAGGCATCTAGGGATTCAACAATAAATTCTTTTGTACCCTTGTTTGTAAAGCCTACCAGGAACTTCATGATGTTATCTGCTGGAATCATCTTCTATCTTCTTTTTTCTTTCTTCTTCTTCTTCATTCTTCTTCTTCTTCTTCTTCTTCTTCTTTTTCCTCCTCCTCCTCCTCCTCCTCCTCCCCCTCCTCCCCCTCCTCCTCC
>JAQZBX010064821.1:0-16441 GCA_029593785.1 Cabassous unicinctus | reverse complement strand
AGTCAAAACATTAGGTGGATAAACTCCATCCTACTGTGATCAAGTGTCCAGGCCGCGGTTTGTTGTTTCTGTTAAGAAAAGTCACGTATAAAAAGTCACATAATGCGTGTTTGCTGTGATGCTTTGCATTTCCAGACTCTGCCACTAGGGGGCAGTATCACCCATTATTTGTGGGGTAGATGCTCAGCATAATTATGGTCAAGTTGGATTGATGTTATTTTTTGACCAGTTCGGGCAGGTAATAACGAAGGGGAAATGAGAGCTTTATGGCAGTAGCTGTGGTAGAATTGGTTGGGCACTCCACTGTATGAGCTCTCGGGCCTTCCCGGGCAGGCCACGGATTCAGGGTGGACTCTGCCTCCGACCCCACTGAAGGGTGCCTGGGAAGCCGGGCTGGGGCTATGCCCCAGCCACCGTCCATGCAGGGGCGTGGAGACCACCAGATCCCTCTCCCACCACCTAAGCTGGGCCAACTGGACTGCTTTGACTGACGGCTGGCATGATGCAAGGACACAGGCCCGCAACTTGGGGGCATCTCCTTGAGATGTGGCGGCCCCTCTGCCGCCCATGTCAGAACATGGTGACTGTCCTGTTCCTGAGTCTTGTGCCTGGCCGTCAGGATCCTTCCAGTGAACTCCCTTTGGCTTGAGTTTTCCAGAGTTAGCTGCTGCCCACAGCCCCAAATCCCCACTTGAAGAAAGTTCTTTCTGGGTTTATGGGCACAAAAGCCCACCTCCAAAATCCTCTCCCACCATAGCCCAGGACTTTGGTAATCCACGGCCCTGGGTTAAGCTCTTGCCTCCCCCTGGGGTTCTCCTTGAAACAGCAGTGCCCCTGGAAGAAGTCACCCACCCAGTTCAGTCCATCGGCCTTAAATACGAGTGCATTTCCTGGGGACTCCCTGGAGGAGTCCCACACAGCTTCTCTGGGCGGTTTACACAGACTGCTAGCTCCCGCAACAGAAAAGCACTGGAATTTCAGTGATTTCACATAGCCCAGTTTATTCATCTCACTCCTGCAAAACGCCATGCAAGTGCCTGCACTCTCCTCCATCTGGTGACTCGGGGATTCAACCTTTCCCATCCTGTGACACTGCCATCTAGCTGTCCCGTCAGGGAGAGAGGAAGCAGAGTGAGGCCCCTGGCCCAGAAGGGTTGCTCCTCATCTTTACGCGCACAACATTGGCCAGAACCCGTCGCACAGCTCTTCTCACTGCCAGGGGTCTGGGGCGTGGCCCAGGAGGAGAGCGTGCACACGGGAAGTCTCCCTTTCGCTGGGGTGTGCTGCTGGCAAGAGTGGATTGTGAGGGGCGGAAGGAACAGATTCCACAGGCCACTTTGCCTGCTTTAAAAAGTGCTGGAGCAGCCTCTGCCCTTAGGTCGGATCTAGACACTCTCAATCCATAGCAGTAACGTGTGTATACTTAAGTGATGCAAAAATATTGAAAACAGTTAAGAGAGACAATAATTTGGAAAAATGAATTACACATTTCTCAACTGCCTCCTGTCTTGGCCGAGTTGCAGGTATATCGACATTTCTCAGCCAGGTTGATGCCTGATATTTCCCGCCCCCCACCCCCAAGGACACTCTGATTTAATAACTCAATTATGGGGCTGGACCTTCTGCAGATTCGGGCCTTCTTAAATTGTATTGCTTTCTTGTTTTAAATGCACATTTCAGAATAGAATCTCTATCTTGCATTAGAAGCAAATTGACAGATAAGTAAAGTGCGCCTCTGCCACCCCAGTTTGCACTGCAAGTGAATTGGAAGTAAATGAGGTGGGAGTTGGGTGTCCCTAGAGTGTCAGAACCCGGAATTATCGGTCTGTTGCCGCAAGCCCACAGAGCTGCTGGTGTGTGTCCTCGGGGAGGGAGGGGAATTTGCTCAGCAGCCATTTGAGACAAGCCGCAACGCCCCAGGACTGATCTGTTAAATGGTTTGCTGTCCTGCGTTTGTGATTCTCCAGCGGTAAGGGCTGCAGAAACGGAGCTGCAGTGGGAAGAGGAGCGAGGCTTGGTTTTGGCTTCCTGGGCCTAGTGCGACGAGCGCAGTCCTTTGCCACTGAAAAGCCGCGTGCCTGGCCCTTGTAGGCCGCTTTCGGCAAGGCCAACTGCCATTTTTATTCTGGTTCTTCGGGTGCCCCAAGGAGACCCGTGTACGTTCTCGGTAAGAAGGTAATGGCTGGACCGCTTCCTCGGCGGCCATGCACGGGTGCCTGGACGTGCAGAGAGTGCCGTGTGCCGTCGGGCAGCTCCCGTCTTCCACTCCAGCGTGCACAAACCCTTCACCTGCGGGGGTGGCGCAGGCTCCAGCCAATCAGAACAGCCCGGCACCACCGTGGCAACCAGTCAGTTTGCTGGCTGCATCCAGAGCGCACCGCCGGGTACCAGCTCCGCCTGTCAAACGGGTGCAGAAGCAGCTCGTCGCTTCAGCCGCTGTAAGGCGCTCGGACGTCTGACCCTCGCCTCCCATTCCACCTGACCAGGAAAGACTCCTGCCTTTCCCTCCCCTTCCGCTTTCTGTCACGGTGAGGAGCCGTTTTGGTGGACGCCCCGAGCCACATCGTTCCTGTCGGCGCTCTGCTCTCCCGCCTCCGCCGTTGTCTCCCTGCCAAGCCACCCCGGCCGTGTCCACGGCGGGCACTGCCATGCAAGGCTCCGCCCCGCATCTTGGCGGCAGGCGGACAGGCTCCCTCTTCTTCGCCTGCTTCTGGGCCATCTCGGACCCAGAGGGAAGTCCTTCTCTGACGGCCTCTCCAGGAAGCTCGTGCCTCAAACCCCCCTCCCTGAGGAATCTCCTCGTTTATTTGTCTGGCTTTTGTTCATTATTACTGAAATAATGAAAATGCTCTAATGATGATTGAGGTGACGAATGCACAACTGTGATTATACCAGATACCACTGATTGTGCACTTTGGATGAACTGTATGCTTTATTAATATGTATCAATAAAACTGATTTGTTTAAAAAAAAAATCCCCTCCCCTGGATGCTTTTAGGACCTCAAACTAGAGAGACTTGTGGACGATTCTCTTTCCTTCATTCAACAAAGGTTTGCTGAGCACCGTCCCTGGGCGGTCGCAGCTGCAGAGCTGGGCTGGAGCAGTGAGCGAGAGAGCCTGTGTCTGCCCTCGCGGAGCCTCCACCCCGGGGGAGGCAGACGTTGCCCCAACGCAACACGCGCACGGAGCCTCAGCCAGTGATCAGAGCCATGGAGATCCATAGAGCAGGGAACAGGAAGGGGGAGAGCGGGACGGAGGGTGACATTTGACCGAAGACCCGCGGAGGTGAGGACAGAGCCGCGCAGACACCCGGGGGACGCGTTCTGGGCAGAAGGAGCAGCACCTGAAAGGCCGGGGCGTGTTCAAGTCGCTGCAGAGAGGTCCCAGCGGCTGGAAGGTGTGATGGGGGCTGGCGAAGGGGGGAGGGGAGGAAGCCCCAGGGGCGCCAGGTCCAGCGGAGCTTTGGCTTTCTGCTGGGTGAGGTGGGAGCCAAGGCAGGGTTTAGAGCAGTGGAGGGGCATGATCTCATTCGAGTTGGCCTGCTGTGTGCAGAGTAGACTGTCTTGAACTACGACCCCGCCAGAGGCTGGACAGCCGTGGCGCCCCTAGCTCCATCCTGCCGCACATCACAGGCGTTTCTTGCTGGCTGTGGGGCAGGGGTCTGTGCCAGGAGTGGGCTCTGCAGACACACACGGGGGTCCTGGCCCGTTCCCCTGAACTGGGAAGTGGAGCGAGTCAGCCCCGCAGCGTCCCGCTGGTCACAGCGCCCCCCAAGAGCCCCCGTGCTAGCAGAGCGCCAGCGGCGCGGGTCGCTCACTGAAACGCAGCTCTCCGGTTGATTCGCTGAGACCGTTGTCAGTGAGACGCCATCGGGAGCATTCGGGCCTGGGCGCCGAGCCCCATTCACTGGAGAAAGAGGGAGGCTCGCCCGTGTCTGCCGGGGGGCAGCGGCCCCCGGGACAGGACCCCTGAGTGGTGGTCGTCTCAGCCTCAGACCTGGGACGGACGCCTTCTCAGCGCCTCGATTGTCCTCGCTATGAAATGAGCATGAAGACGATCTTCCACTGCTCATCCCCCAGGATGTCAGAAGAGTGCGTTGAACGCGTCTGAGAGGGGGCTTGGGCCACGCTGGAGGAAAGGCAGGCCCGTAGATCCAAGGCCTTGTTCTGCTTTATCCGTGCCAGGAGCTAAAGAAAGGTGGTTGACCTTGGAGAAGAGCCTTTGCAATTCCGCCCCTAGGTATACACCCAGGAGGATGGAGGACGTGCGTCCACAGGCAAGCCTGGGCGTGGGTGTCACAGCCACATCATTCAGTATAGCCGAAAAAGTGGAGCCAGCCCGAGCTGGTGAGGGGGTCCACGAACTGTGGTCTCTCCATACAGTGGAGTATTATTTGCCCGTTAAAAGGAGTGGAGTTCTGATACGTGCTACGACACGATGGACCTTGAGAACATGAAGTTAAGTGAAAGAAACTGGTCACGAAGGGTCATGTGTTACATGATTCTGTTGCTATGAAATGGCCAGAATAGTCACAGCCATAGAGACAAAAGCTGACGAGTAGTGA
Source organism: Cabassous unicinctus (assembly GCA_029593785.1). NCBI lineage: Eukaryota > Metazoa > Chordata > Mammalia > Cingulata > Chlamyphoridae > Cabassous > Cabassous unicinctus. The sequence continues at coordinate 11,876 of JAQZBX010064821.1, read as the reverse complement.
CCGGGGGCTGGGCAGCAGGGAATGAGGAGCGGCTGCTAAAGGGTACGGGCTTTAGTCTCGTGGTGACGAAGCGTTCTGGGATTGGACCGTGGCGTTTGTTGTACGACTCTGTGAGCTCCTTAGCGTATACTAGAATGGCGAGGTGAATGGCATGTGAAATGTATCTCAGGAAAGCTGTCTTTTAAGGAGCTTTCTGGAGATATCTTATGTATGTATTTGCTTTTTTAAAGTCAAGCTGCAGCATGTTTGGGGTCTTTCTGTCACATGGATAGTGTTTCAGAGCCTGAGCTCTGAGGCCACATCCACCTGGATTCCAACCCTGGCTGCCCTCCCCCACCTCCTCACTTACCGGAAGAGATTCTTGGGCAAATTCCTCAAATGTTGTGCATCTCCGTTTCCTGAGCTGTGATACCAGGAAGAAGTAAAGTGCCTGCTTCATGGGATTGGTGCAGGAGTAAATAAGCCAGAGCCTGGGGTCTCCTGGAGCAGCACTCGGAGCTCAACGTCCCGTCTCGGGGCTGCTGTTCCCACCACTCACGACAGTGCTGGCCCGGTAAAGTCAGGATCAGCTTGGAGGAGGGAGCCCTTGGTGGAGGAGGCTACCCTCAGGAGGCGAGGGCACCTAATCCAAGTGCTCAGCACCCTGTGGAAGATCTAAGGTGACCACGATGCAGGTGGGAATTCTCTGCAAAGGATGAAGAGACAAAGTGTCATCGCCGCCGTCTTCGTCTTGTATGCACTAGTCCATTGCTTGCTGCCTCGCGTCGGAGGTGCCCCATCAAGACAAGCCGTTCTGGTGACTTACAGTCTTCTCTTGGGCCAAGAGGCTTGCCACTAAGCTAAGGTGGCTCAGCTTATACTCTGCTCCAAGCGCTGGCGCGAGATGCTTTCCGCGCTCAGAAACGCACTGTTGTGCTGAGATTTCTAGAAGGAATTGTGAAGTCCAGGCAGTATAACTGAGAGCAACCCTGAGATGGATGGACCTGCCAGTTGGCAGAGGGAAGGTCTGCACTCTTCTCACTGTGACCTGGAAATGTCAGGAAGAAAAGGCCTTCCCCCCTTCCCCCAGCTCCCTGCCCCAGGGTCCTCACTGCTCCTGGGGCCTCCAGAGCAATCGCAAATTGCAGATGATGGGAGTGTTGTCTCCCCATCAGCTGCGCATTATTTCACCCTTGGGAATCTCCCGATGCATTTTCCAAATCAATTCTACGAAAAATCAGACTGAACTCTTAGGGATCATTTCCTTTGGAAATGGGAAAAGAGGAGGCGACGTGCGGAAAACAATCCAGCCTGGGTGGTGAGACCTGCCCTTCGCTAATAAGGTTCCCCTGGCTTCTCCTAAAACTTGTCAGGCTGCGTCCTGAAGCAGAGCTGGGGCCTGCACTTGTCTGGTTAGAGGGTGGAATTTGGAGAGGCCTGCGGAACATGCCGGGGGGTGTGTGTGTGTGTGTGTAATGTATTCCTAATCACAGGATTATGTAAATAGCTGGCTGCACCTCACGGTCAGCTTGTTAATCAGATGGCACGTCCCTGGGCCTCGCCTGCCCTGAATCCAGAACCTTCATTTCAAGTGCCCTCGCTAATCAGCACAGCGATTGGCTGCTGGGCGAAGCATGCATCATTTTAACTAAGATGCCTGGAATTGGCAAAACAAAGCTCCCTCTTGGAGTGGTTTTCTGTGGCTGCCGATCAGCCTGCATTGTCTGTCTCCACCTTGCCCCTTCCCCCAACGGCCCTGCTGGCAGCCTTGCTCAACAGAGGCACGCCCGCCCCCAGCAGCCCGGCCACTCCCCCCGGTCCCCAGACCCAGCCACCGTCTACAAAGGCAGGCACCTGCCTTCTCACTCAGCAGCTTCTCTCCGCTCCACCCTGGAAATGCTCCCCTCAAGTGCAGCGAGTGGCCGTCTCAGTCCACCATCCCAAGCACGCGGAGACACCTATAGGAGGCAGCTTCATTCTTAGCTGCATGTAACAGAAAGCCCTCCAAACCAGGAGCGGAAACAGAAAGGAAGCTTATTTCACTGCATCAGTACGCTCATGACCACCCCTTGGTCCTCTGAGCTTTAGGCTTCTGCTGTCTCTCTACCCAGTGCTTTAGTTTCCTGGCTGAAGTTTCCATTGATGGGTCGGATTAAACAATGGGAGTTTATTTGCTTACAGTTTTGAGGCTCAAAGAAAGTCCAAATCAAGGCACCATCAAGGCGATGCTTTCTCCCCAGAGACTGTGGCGTTCCGGGACTGGCTGCCGGCGATCCTCGGCCCTTAGCTTGTCACATGGCAGGGCGCGTGGCAACCTCTCCAGGCCTCTCCCTTCTCCTCTGGGTTCTGTTGGATTCAGCTTCTGGCTGCTTTCTCTCCCTCTGTCTGAAATTTACTCCACTTATAAAGGACTCCAGTAATAGAATTAACCCATCCTGCTTGAGGTGGGCTACACCTTAACCGAAGTAACATCATCAAAAGGCCCTACTTACAAAAGGTCCTACAGAAACAGATTAAGTTTAAGAACACGTTTTTCTGGGGTACAGACAGTTTCAAACCACCCCACCCACCATCTTTAGTGAGTGACTTCCATTTCCAAGTTTGCCTCATGACCTAAGATGGCTGCTGACGTTCCAACCTTTATATCCATATTCCAGACAGGAGGGGGAGAAAGGACAGAAGGAATGCCCCATTTAGTGAGTCAGTTCTCATTAGGCAGATTTCCTGACATGCCACTTAGTATTTCTGCTTACATTTTGACTAGGACTGTGATTCTTAAACTTTCAGCAGCATCAGAATCACTGGAGGGATTCCCCGCCCCCCCCAGAGGTTCTGATTTGGCAGGTGTGAGGTGGGGTCCAAGAATTTGCATTTCTAACAAGTTCCCAGGCTGTGTGGATGCTGCTGACCTGGGGACCACACTTCGGGAGCCATGTTGCCAGAAGTCACCTGGTCACACCTAGCTGCAAGGGAGGCTGGGAAGGTTTGCCTTTTAGCTGGGTTCTCCTCCCCACAAAAAAGCTCATGGCTGGTTACTAACCATGGAAAAGTGAAGAGTGGGACAGTATCTTATGACTTTACTCCACACCCCATGCCCCTGCCGTCTCCTGCCCACCCCCAGAACATGGGGGTCTCTTTCCTTCCTTCCTGGAGGCGTGCCGCTTCCGCAGTGGAGCTCGGGAATCAGGACACCTGTTCTCTCTCAGAGCCCAAAGACCTCTTTCTCCCCCTCTCTCATTACCTCCTGAAAGAGAGAAATCTTCCTTTCTGTGCTGGAGGTGTGGGGGAAGGGGGAGCCCCCTTGCTCAAGACGTTCCATCAAGAGGCGTGAACCGTCTCCCCTCTCTGGAGTCCAGAAGACTTCCAAATAATGCCAAATTAGTTCCCAAGTTAATTGCAGTTGAACGCTGACCATCTCACAGCCGAGAGACTGGGGGTGGCTCCAGCGCAGTTTGGGTGACGCAGGACATTGAAATTCAGAGCCACAGAACCAGACCCGCTTCCTGGGGTTACGGCACCTCCGGGCCAGACACTGAGCTGCGGGCCTGGGTAGGTCGTCCTGCCATCCTCCCGGAGCGGCCCTAGAGGGAAGTGGTTTTATCCACGTTTTACAGATAAGGAAAGCAAAGCTCGGAGACAGAGCAAGGGAGCGTCAGCCCAACAGGTTCTCAGTCGCAAGTGTGAACGGCCGGACTCTGATTTTCCAGGTTTGAATTTTGAAATTGGACCCAGAGGTGCCTCCTGGCACCTCGAAACATCCCCTGCCGAATGCTTCGACGGTTTCCCCAACCTGCTGCCCTTCGGCCGGGGTGGAGGAAGAGGCGATCCTTGATTGTCCCGTTCACACGCTTTTCCTTTTTGGAGCAGTGTCGCCACGTCGTCTGTTCCGCCTAAGTCTAAAAGGTCAGTTGTAGGGGCTTCTTGTTCAAGTTTTCTTCTCCATCCCCCTAGAGCTACGAGCCCGTGTGGGGAACCAAGGGCCGCCCCAACATGGAGATGCCCACCCTGTAAGTGACCGGCCACTCAGAAAACTCGCCCCATTCAGACACCCCTCCTGCCTGTCTCTGCTGCTGTCCCACGTGCAGGGCAGGTGTATCACGAGGCAGAGCTGCGCCGAGGCTAGGGGAGAGGGCAGGCTTCCCAGAGGCAATTCGACGGGCAGTGAAGACCCGCGTGAAACGCAGCTAAGCTGCGGGCACGTGAGGTTCAGCCGGTTAAGCGAGGTGGCTATCCAAGAAGAGGACGCTGTAAGGACGAGGACAGAAGTTGCCGTCCCAAGACACGGCCGTGTCTCTGAAGAGCAAACGCCAAGGGAAGCCCTCGTCTTGCGGAAATGACCGTCCAGCTCAGACGTCAGCAGGCTTTTCTGTAAAGGGTTTCAGGTTTTGTGGGACACATGCCATTCCTGCTGCATGATCTTTTCTCTTTTTTTAACAGCTCTTTAAAAATGTAAGAACCCTCCTTGGCTTATGGACCTGTGAACACAACAGGCCACGGTGAAAGTGTGGAAGTGAAAAGAGCTGATGGTAGCACATTATAGTGAGTGAAAGTAACAGCTGATTTGTAACTGGGATTGTGGCTGGAAAGGGTAATCTGTGGGCGTAAATGTCAACTCAAAAGAAGCTAGAGGATAACCCACGGACTGTATAACATAGCGAACCCGGTAGTGGATGAAGATGGTGGTTAACAGTATCAATATAAGAATGTTCTTTTACAGAGTGTTACGAATATGCTGATACATGGGAAAATTACAGCTAATATAACTTACGCATGATAGTTACAGTAATATCGTAATATTTTACAGCAATGGCAAAGAAGATATTATATCAATTTTCAGGGACAACAGGAGGGTGTAACGGGATCTGGGGGTTTTCCTTTTGGAGTAATGAAAACGTTCTAAAATTGAGGTGATGACAGCACAACTCTGATGGAAACGAGAGGCACCGAGGCTGCGCTTTGGATGCGCTGTACCAGGCAGGGGGCTGTGGTGGAAGGTGGGCTGTGGTAACAGCACAAGCGTGAGCACGTCCTCTCGTGGACTGTAACACGTCTAACGCTCATACAGGGTGTTTGTGATCAGGCAGGAAGGGGGGAATACACCAAATGTAAGCTATGGGCTGTAGTTAGAAATATTTTGACGATGCTTTTCCATAGTTTGTAACAAATGCTTCACAACAACGCAAGGTGTTGGTGGTGGGGTGGTGTCTGGGAGCCCCGTATGATGATGTGCATGTTTGTTTTTAAGTTCACAACTCTCACTATACGCTTATTGTTTATGCGTGTTCACGTATGAATGACATAGATCCATAAAACTTTTATATAAAAATCCAGGCCACGGGCAGGACTTGGCCCCTGCAGTTTGTCGGTCTTCCGGAACAATCTAGCATGCAGTGAAAGGTACCCATAGGGCTTTCATAGACACGGCACAGGTAATTGTCTTTCTTTATTCTAAGAGGCACATGGTTGGAATCTCTCTCTTCGTTGTTTGTTTTGAAATCTTGGCCCCTAAAATGAATCCCGGCAGATTTATCTTCTCTGGGGACCCTTTGAAGTTCTCAGTCTCCAGGCCACTCCACGACCCCCAGGAGACCCTGAGAGACCCCCTGGGCCCTTTCTGCCCCTGCAGGACTCACCTATGCTGCTGCTTCCACCAAGCCAGGGACAGAAAGCCCCGGACTGGAGAGGCGCCGCCTCATCTCTCGGCCTTCCTGTCTCACCGCCTTCCAGCTGCCCTCCCGGAGCACCACAAACGGGTGGCTCGAGACAAACCTGCTGCCTCTCAGTGAGCGTTCCGGAGGCCAGGGGGCCAGCGTCCGAGGTGGGCAGCCATGCTCCCTCCAACCCCACGGGGCCCTTCCTGCCTCCTCCAGCTTCTGGCCACGGCCACCCCTCGGCGTCCATGGCTCCGCTGCCCGCCACTCTGGCTGGAGATGGAAGTCACAAAATGTCCAAAAGCGTTTGGATAGAGGTGGAGAACGCTCACCTCTCCCTCCCCTCCTGGCCCACTCCCCCTGACTCATTTCCCGGAGAGGGGCAGTGCAGGGCGAGAGCGAGGGCTCAGCCCGTCACCCGGGTGCACGTCCCAGCCACACCACTTCCTAGCCGTGCCACCTGGGGCTCGTGCCTGCGGCGTCCTCCACCTGGTGGCCCTCACCTGCCAAATCCGCACTGGAGCAGAGCCGACCCCAGGGCCTCCCGTGAGGATTCGGGGCAGGAACACACACGAAGCTCTGAGAAGAGAAGCCAGTGCTCAGCACACGCTGTTGTCTGTCGATGGTCTCTGCTCGTGATGTGCTGCCCACGAGGGGACTCCAGAGGGGCGGCATGTGAGGGGTGCCGCTGGAACGAGCAGGGCCATGTCCAGCCAGCCGTGCGGCCTGCGGATGCCGCTCCGCTCCGCCAGGTGGGGTGGGAAACCCCTGCCCGCCTGACCCTGGCTCGTAAAATAGGGCAACCCACAACGGCAGATGGAAAGTAAGTTAGTTTCCTAGGGCTGCCTTGACAAAGTCCCACAGGCTGGGACGCCTGCCGCAACCTAAATTTATTCCTCCCAGCTCTGCAGGCCGGAGGTCTGAGATCAAGGTGTCAGCGGCCATAGCCCTTCTGCCCCGCCCAGCTCCTGGTGGCCGCTGGCGCTCCTTGTGGCAGCGTCACCCCGAGCTCAGCCACCCTCTGCGTGTGTCCACACGGCCGTCTTCTTATTAGGGCACCAGCCATGCGATTAAGGCCCCACCTTAGCCCTCTGTGACTCGCCTTAGCTAGTGCTGTCTGCAGAGACCCTATTTCCAGATAGGGTCGCCGGCGCTGGGCGTGAGGACTTGAGCACAAATCCATCCCCACAGGGGGACAATGGCGGGCGCTAGAGGAGAAGCTTCTTCCCGGAAGTCAGAGCTGGGGTCTCAGCACCCCGCTGGGAGTTTCTGCGGGGTCTCCATCGGGGTGTGGAGCTGACTGGTCTGATCTAGGACGGGGGAAAAAGGCTGCTTAAGTGGCCCCACGTAGGAAGGGGCCCCCATTTCATAGCAAAGCTCAGAAAGCTCGCAGGCCTGCCTGGTCTGTGGATGGCCACTCTGCGGCCCGCCGTCCCTGGCATTTTAGGGAGTTTAGAGTTTAAAAGTGTGTATTAGCTTCTGCAAAGAAGCAAGGGCCTTGCGAAGCCCCCTCCTCCCTGTGCCCGTGGCCCAGAGCCAGCCCAGCGCCTGCTGGCTCCCTGCTGTCCCCAGCCCTGCCCTCCCCTGCCTCTGGGCAGCTCTGCTGGGGTGTGGGGAAGCAAGTGGGGGCCCGTCACCACGTTAGCGGAGGTGAAAGAGGCTGGTGGTGGTCAACCGTATCAGCTAGGGCTCCAACAGAGGCGCAGGAGGAGGAAGGGAGATTAGGTGTGTAGAGTGAGGTGGGTGTAGACGTGGCTGTAGGTGCAGATGTAGAGAGAGAGAGAGCAGGAGAGTTACTGCAAGGGACCGGTGGATGTGACTGTGGGCTCTGGCCCTGGGGCTGGCTGGGCTCTCAGCACGAGCTGAAGCTGCCGTCCTCGAGAGGGAAGACGTCTTCCTCGGGCAGCCTCGGTTCTGCTGCGGAGGCCGCGGCTGGGAGGGACTGGCTGAGGCCACCGGATGATGGAGGGCGCCGCCTTCTCTTAAAGCCAGCTCATCACGAATGCTCGCCACAATTATGAAATGCTTTCACCGTGACACCAGGGGAGCGCTGGAGTGAATGAGTGGGAGCTGTAGCCCGGCCAGCCGCCGGAACTGCCCACCCCACACGTGTGGACAGGATCTCAGGAACAGGACAGCCTGGTGCGTGGCCGCTCAGCGTGGACAGAATGGCCACTGCCAGGAGCAGCAGAGTGCCAGGTGTGGCGGCCCAGGGCTGCAGTTTCCCCTCTGGGACCAGAGTCGGAAATGAAGAACCTCTGACCCAAGCACATGAGGAGAGAGGTGGTTAGTTATTTGTAAAGGCAGAGAATTTGAAACATGAAATTTCTATCAATAAATGGGATGGGGAAGTAAAAGATGGAAAAGGCATGTGATCAAACTCTAGTCAGTCCTTGAATGACAAATGTGAATCTATATATGGATTTGTGGCTACAAATGTGTGGATGTGGATGGATCTTGTAAACATCATCTTGAGAGAAAAAAAAGCATGTTGGGGAAATTCCAATATGATATATTTGTATAAACTGCCCATAAAAGGAGAGAGTGATGTCGTGCTTTATGTATACATGGGTACGTGGAGAAGTCACAGTTTGGAAAGATACATGCCAAACTCCTGAGTGGTTAACTCTGGAGAAGAGAACTGAGAAGTGGGATTGGGGAAAATGACAAAGGAGGTTTCAGTGTTTTTGGCCTTGTTTTCTCTCTTATAAAACAACCGAAACATCTGAAACGGACACACAGGCTGGTAACATTTTGTCATCGCGGCCGATGCGTGTGTGTGTGTGCGTTGTTATCGTCTTACTGCTCACGTTTCCTATTGCTCACACACGCCCCAAATTCAGAGGGAAAAGCGGCTCGAGGGGGAGGCTTGGCCCCTGCCCGCCCGTCTCCTGACGCAGGACGCTCCACACACGAGCACGACAGCCAACGTGGACTGTGTTCCCAGGCCTGCAGGCAAGTCACAGACGTGGCCTGGCCTGGTCTTTGCGAGGACCTAGCTCTCCCGTGTTCACAGCTGAGGAGGCCGATGCTTGGAGACGTGAAATAAGAGGGAGGAGAGGGCTGAGCCAGGCTTCAAGGCCATCCTGCCTCGGTTTCACCTGCAGGAGGTCCGACAGGGCTGCGTTGAGAACGTGTCCCCGTGTTCTGTGCACCGTTGGCCTGTAAACCCCCAGCTTCTCTAATAAAGGAGACAAAAAAGTAGCCTCGCCCCAGCTTGTGACCGGAATCCAGCGGTGTGTGGCCGCGTGCCTGGCTTCCTTCACGCGGCGTGTCGTTTGCGAGGTCGTCCCCGTCGTAGCGTGTATCGGAACCCCGTCCCTCTCGGTGGCTGGCTGGAATTCCGCCGCGTGGCTCCACCACGCCGCCACCCTCTCTCTGTCCTCTTCTGGGAATGCCCTGCTGTTCCGGGAGGTGGTTTCCCGCACCCTCCTGGCAGTCGTGCGCCACCATACGGGTGGTGGCCATACGGGGCTTAGGCCAGTCCTTCCAACACTCCAGAAGCAATTCCGTTCTCTTTATTTAAGAATTTAAGACACAATCTACCCAGAAAAACAGCCAAGCCAATTTACATTTATGAGGGCAAATCAAACAACAAAGCATGTTTTCTCAGAAGCCTTGGGCTTTTTTTCAAATTTGAAATGACAGTGATTTAAAGTGCCTTACTTTATTGATTTTTTTCCTTCAGTAAAACAACAGTTCTCTGACTGATGATGGAGGCATTTTAATAATACAAAACATTCCCAAGCAGTAGCAGTGCCTTGGTCGTGTCCAGCGAGGCTCTGAAGCCGCGTTGATGAGCGAGCCCTGCTGCCCTGGCTTTCAGGAGGTCTGCCCTGCGTGCGAGACCTCTGCGAGCTCAGAGGGCAGCCTGAGCCTAACCCTTCCAGGGCAGCAAGTACAGGGCACGCCGCGCGCCCGCCCACCCGGCTCGTGTGGGGGTCCGTTTCAGAAAACAGTGCAGTGCCGCACATTTAAATAGTGTGCTCAGCCTCAACCAAAACGGGATCTGGGGGAGCAGATGGAGCTCGAGTGGTTGAGCTCCTGCTTCCCACGTATGGGGTCCTGGGTCCAGTCCCCGGTACCCCCTAAAAAAAAAAGGGATTTGGGAGGTGTGACCAGAGGTACATAACCTCACGTCACCTGTGTCAACATGGCACAGCACATACACTATAAAATGTAGAGTATAATATAATATATATAGCATAATGTAATGGACCATAGCAGTCTATATGTGCGTGTTTGTGTGAGTGTGTACATATGTGTGTGTCTATATGTGCATTTGTGTATACATGTGTACACACATGCCATACATGCTTCACTCACTAGGAAAGCACTTCTCCGTCCAGAACCACCTTCCCCACCGGCCGGGGGAAGGGGTAGGCCTCCTCTTCAGACCCAGCCTGCGCATTGCTCGCTGCCCCACCTGCTCCGACAATGCTTGTCGTCACCTGTCATTTCTTGGCCACGCCCATATTTAGGGGAAGCCAGAAAGTACAATCCAACCAGAAAACTGCTCCTTCACGGGTGTCAGAGGACGCCGCACAGGAGCTCTCGACCCTTCCCCCGCTGCCCCAAGCCCCCCTGAGGGGGTTTCCTGCTACCCCCTCTCCCAGGGTCCCAGGTGCATGGCCCCCAGGGCCAAGGTGGGATGTCCTCAGAGCACACAAACGTCGGCCCCCTCCCTAGCCTCACTCCCCACGCTTCCTAGGCTAACAGAACCTCTGTGCCTTCTTGCCACAGTCTTTGTTGAGAGGCAGACGAGAAGGTAGACAGAATGCGTGAGCAGCTGGAGCAGAGTCAGGTGGGGGAAGTGGCACAGCAGAAAGCAGCTGAGCCTCAGGGGCTTTGGAGTGCTGGGCCGGTCAGCCTCCGAGAAACCCAGGTCCAGGGAGGGCCGGTGACGGCGCTCAGGGTGCTTTTACTCGGTCCATGTATCAGTCAGCCAAAAGGAGTGTGATGCCAAGGACCAGGACTCTGCTGGCTTTTATGAAGGGTATTTATTTGGAGTAAAAGCTTACAGTTACAAGGCCCTAAAGAGTCCAACTCAAGGTTACTTTTCTCACCAAAGTCTGTTGCCACGTGTTGAAGCAAGATGGCGGGCGGCGTCTGCGAGGGCTCAGCCTTCCTCTTTCCTCTTGAGGCTCCGTGGGCCCAGCTTCTTCCCATCTCAGCTGTAGGCTGGCAGAGGACTCAGCTGCAAGCTATCAGGCACATGGCTCATCTCTCTTCCCAGGCCACAGGATCAAACTTTTCTCCATGTCTATGGAGTCTTCTCTCTTCTCCGTGTATCTCTTTCTCGCTTATCTCTTCTGTCTCGTTGACTGAGCGTCCGTTTATGTAGCCCACCAAGGGAGCAGGGACTCAACCCTGCGCTACCCTAATGATGTGGTGGAATCAAAGCCCTAATCTTTATTTAATCAAGTAAACGTAAAACATTTGAATTTAATACAATCAAAGGGTATCATGCCCAGAGGAACAGACCAGTTTACAAACATATTGAATATGTTTTTCTTGGAATTCATAAATAATGTCAAACTGCCACAGTCGGACTCTTTGGCCGCTTGGGCAGGGAGGGTCCCCATGAAGAGGACACGGGGATGTGAGCCCTGAAGAAGAGGGGTCAGGGCTAGCGAGTGTATCCTCCTCGTCCATCAGACTTTGTGATGGGCCTCAGTGCATGTCCTCTCCGTCACCCCTTCACCCGTCTTCTGGTCAAGGACCTGGATTTTCCATTGGGAAGCAGCCCTTCCCGGTACCGCTGGGATTGATTTGCTTCATCCGGAGTCCTGGCTCCAGGTGGCTTCAGCTGAGTCATCGATGAGAGATTGATAGAGGGACAGTTTACATAGACGCAAGGGGAGGGTGCGAGCGTGCCAGCTAGCAAGGCTGGAGCCCTTGCAAGCCCGAGGGGAGAGGCAGGCCTGGACATCGAGAGAATGGACACAGGCAGCCCCAGCCTGGTGCCCTGACCTTCCCCTGCCCCCCACAGACAGCCTCGTGGCCAAACCCAGCCCCAGCCAGGAGGCACACGGGTGTAGACCTGTCCACACAGCCAGCCCCTGGGACCCGTGCAGGGAGGAAAAGGAGAGAGCCAGTCCAGGGGTCCCACGTGGTCCAACAGGCAGCCAAGCCTGGCTAATGGGCTTTTCTACCTCCCCGGCCACGAGTCACACGTGGACACTTGACTCAGAGTCAGTCACATCCAATTCAAGGGTTTTACCAGAAGGACGTGGATTAGAGCCA
>JAQZBX010064820.1:0-16434 GCA_029593785.1 Cabassous unicinctus | reverse complement strand
GAAGCCAAGACTCAGAAAACACTGGGAGGAAGACACTATGACCATGGGCTCCTCCAACGCCGACAAAGACGGATAGTGTACAGAGAGCCCAGCCTAAGTCTGTGGAGCTGGAGGCTCCTCTCCAATCCTCCTGAGTCCTGAGCCCATCGCCACCCCTCCAATAGGCTATTTCATGGAGGAAAACGCAGCCCTGGAGCCTTCTCCCTCTTTTCTCTAATCACTAATTCACTGATAGAAACGAACTAACAACAAGGGAAAAAATACATCATGAGTGTAACCCAAAAACATCAAAAATAACTTCAGGCTCCCCATTACTGCCCATGCCCAAACCTGCCCAAACCACAAACACTCATTAATAGAATCCAACGTGTAAGACTACATGAGAACACACAAACGGTAACTTCAGAATTTAAAACAAAAACGAAAAGGCCACGGCCATTTAAACATTTTTTAAATACAGAGAAAGTAGACAGAATCAGGAGTTCTGGGTGGCAGAGGGGGGAACAGCAATAGCAGTTTCTATACGTGAAAGGTCCCCATTGCACTAAACCTGCTATCAGCAACTGAGGATTGACCGAGGAAGAAGAGCTGCCTGTCCAGCCAAACCCTTCTAGAAGGTTACTGGGCTTGGGGCTTGTTTTAGTGGAAAAGCCCATCCTGAAGTTAGTGGCAATTTTGTCAATTACTTTATTTATTTACGATTTATTTTATTTATTTATTTCTCCCCACCCCCCTCATTGTTTGCATTGCTCTGTCTGTTCGTTGTGTGCTCATCTTCCATTTTTTAGGAGGAACCAGGAACCGAACCAGGGACCGCTCGTGTCGAAGGGAGGCACCTAATCACTTGAGCCACTTCCACTCCCTGCTTTGTTGTGTCTCTCATTATGTTTTCCTCCTTGTGTCTCCTGTTGTGTCATCTTGTTGCATCAGTTTGCTGTCTTGCTCATCTTTAGGAGGCACCGGGAACCAAACCTAGGACCTCCCATGTGGTAGGTGGGAGCTCAATTGCTTGAGCCACATCTACTTCCTGTCATTTACTTTATATCCTCCCCACTGTCTCCCAATCCTTTACCCCCAGAATGTACAAAGGGACAGTCTAATGATAGGAAGCATTGAAACTTGCAGTTTTGGTGTGGGCAGTAGGGGAGGGAAAGTTGGGCCCAAGTTATAAAAGCAATGCTTGCTCCTACAGCTACTTTTCCTTCCACCACCTCCTTCTTCTCCATGCAGCCAGCCTAATGAACACCTGTTTCTCCATTCGCCAACATTTGGCTTCCTGTCCTGACTGCCTGGTGGAAAGGCACCTGACCTCAAAGTAAAGGGAAGCAGAATTCCTCTTTCAATGGGTAAGGAAGTTACTGGGAGAAGACAGGTGCAAGATCATATCTCCTAGAAAGCAAAGGCTTTCTACCCATCTGTGTCCATCTGCATAGTCAGGTCTTGCAGAAGGAGACTGAATTAAGAGCAAGATGCAGGCTTTTTATAAGGACCTTGCAAATAATCGGATGGATTTTATTGCCCTTTTCTATCCTAGCTCCCCGTTGTCCTTTCACAAGAAGGGAAATTATTCCTGAATCCCTGGGAAAGGAACTCAGACACACCAGGACAGGAGGTCACTTTGGACAGTTTTGGAAAACTTTGTCCTTTCCCACAGGGACAGAGCCGCCTCAATTGCTCTGAGTATGTGTGTGCCTTTGGCATGTACACACACAGCCTGAAGTCTTTCAAGGTCAGCTCTTGCTGTTTGCAGAGGGGTCACAGGTCAAAGCCTGGGGGGAGTTCAAGGACCCCAGTTCTGTCTCTCCCAACTCTGTGCATGAGCGTCAAAAGGCACCGTGTGTCCAGGGTAGCAGGAGGGACAACGTGGTCTACACCACCACCTACATCAAGGTTTCTCAGCCTCGGTGCTACTGACATTTTTTGGATCAGATACTTCTCTGTTGTGTGGGGAGGGGAACCATCCTGTGCTCAGGAGGACGTTTACAGGCATCCCTGCTGTCTACCCGCTAGACGCCTGTGGCACTCCCCCAGGTATGACAATCAAGAAAGGTCTCCAGATATCGCCATATGTCTTCTGGGGGACAGATTGTCCCCAGCTGAGTGGGGAAGGAAACCAACTGGGTTCAGCGAGGCTCTGAGCCCAGCAATGTGCAATGGGGAAGAGACGGTCATGGGGCCGAGGCGGGAAAGCAGGATTCCTGGAGAGCTGAAGCTGGGAAAGAGACTTCCTCAGATGGCGTTGGCCCCAGCAATGAGAAGGGTTAGAAGTCATTAAGTCCATCCTTCTGGAACTTGCAAGGAAGACCTAATCTTCACCCAAATTTGGCTCAAGGGTGGCTTTCAAAGACACTGGGGTGGTTTTTTTATTGAGCCTAGGTCACATCTTGGCTTCCTGAAGCCAAAGTCTGGGATGTGGCAGGACAATAGGAGGAAAAGTCAAGTCCACATTGCCTGTTAATGTTCTCTCTCGTTCCTTGCCCAGCCTCCCCAAAATTCCATATGAAATTTCATTCAAAAAAGAAATTCACAAAGTAATTGAAATTGTAAAGAGGCGAAGTAGGCGGGCTTTGCCACTGTGCTTGTTGAACTGGAAAGAATAGGCCCCATGGTCTGAGGGAGGATCCGCTGTGACCTGGTTCTGCTGGCCGCTGCTCTCCTCATCCGAAACATCGGGAGAAGGCACGGGGCTGTCCTGGGAGATGGAAGCTATTCGCAGAGCTGCGGCTGTTGGCACGTACGTGCTACTGAGCGAGAGGTGGCCCACTTGCTGGGTAAGAGGTCCCATCGTGGAGGTGGGCTGGAGAGAAATAGGGTGGTCCAGCTGAACCTGAAGACTGCATGAGGTATGGCTGGTGGTGCCTCCAGGCTGGGTCAGGTGCTTGTAGAGGTGGCTGAGTCACCGTTTGATACGAAGACGCGGAAGATGGAAGATATGGGGATGGTGCAGACTGAGCCAGCATCCTGTTGGGGGTCATGTTATAAGGGTTATAGGTCAAGGTCGTTCCATCCACGTCTCCATTCCTTGGCCAGGCCCGTCCATTTTGTACATATTTCCCTTGATTCTGCCATTTCTTTGGCCCACCATCAGCCAATTTGCAAAGGGGGGATCGGATGGGGCTGGTGCTCCAGGGCTGTCTTAATATATTTTCCATTAAAGCGGGTGATGATGGCTTCACTGTGGACTCCATCCTTGCAAAGCCACCCCCTCTCCTAGTCCCACCGATGTCTCGAAGGATTCGGGGGGAGATAACCTGGCCAGAGGGCTTCAGCATCCCTTCCGGTTCTTGCTCATCCGTCGGTAGCGGGAGGTTTGAGATGTACGCCTGTGTCGCTTTGCCTTCGGGGCCGTCCACCACTGGCTTTCTGTGCTGCTGAAGGACTGCCAGAGTCCACAAAGCCACGGCGGCTGCCACGGCTTGACCAGGCACTGGTCAGTTGTGCCTGGCTGCAGTCCCTGGGTGTGTAGGTTGTTTCTGCTCGGCTGGCCGTTTCCTTTGCTCCCACTGCTGCGGCCAGGGGTACTGATGCTTGGGCTAAGAGGGGCCATCTGCCGAGCCAGTGACACACATGGCGTCTTGTTGTAGCCTGAAGTTGAAGTCCTAGGCCTGGAAGTCACCGAAAGCATTTTCTCTTTACTGTTAGGGAGCTGAGAGAAAGAAGAGGAGGGGGACGAGAGGGAGAAGGGAGGGGGCAAGGGAGGGGAAGGAGAAGGGGGGAGGGAAGGAGCTAGAGGGACAGAGCACCGTCTTTTTAACCAATGGATCATCCCACGTAGTCTGCAGCTTTGGGTTTTGGAGGACTTTGCACATCGGAATATAAAGACCTATTCCCGTTCTTGTCAACAGCTATACACATTTCTGTTGTATGGGTAGAAGTACCCTAACTGGTTTAACCAATCTCCTGTGTTTGTATTTAAATCTTTGGTTATAATAAAATGACGCAGGGAACATTCTAGTTCAGAAGTCTTTGCATATGTGCAAGTGCATCTCTCGGATAACCTTCTAGAAGTGGAATTGCTGGACCTAAGGACTTATATGCATAATTTTTTAAAAAAAGATTTTATTTTTCTTTATTTATTTCTACCCCATTGTTGTTTGCACTTGCTGGCTGCTCTCTGTGTCTGTTCATTGTGTGCCCATCTTTTTTTTTTTTAGGAGGCACCGGGAATCAAACTTGGGATCTCTCTTGTGGGAGGGAGGCGCCCATTGGCTTGAGCCACCACTGCTTCCCACTTGCTGTGTCTCGTGTCTCTCATTGTGTTTCCTTGTTGTGTCTCTTTGTTGTGTCACCTTGCTGCATCAGCTCGCTGCGCCAGTCCATCAGCTCGCTGCGCCGGTTCGTCAGCTCGCTGCACCAGCCCATCAATCGCTCGCTGTCTTGCTCATCTTCTTTAGGAGGCACCAGGAACCGAACCCAGGACCTCCCATGTGATGTGGTGGGCAAGCGCCCAACTGCTTGAGCCACATCTGCTTCCCTATATGCATAATTTTAAATGTTGATAGCACTTGCTAAATTTACTTTCCAAGGAGGTTCTACCACTTTGCATTCCTACTTGGATCAACATTCCCTTTCCGGGCCTTTGCCTTGGTGGATATCAGATTTTCTAATATTTGCTAGTTTGCTAGACAAAGAATGACACCTCACTTTCCTTGACGTGTTTTTAATTACAGAGTCAAGCGCCTTCTCCTTTTTATGGGCCATATGCTTTTTCTTTGAGCCACCTGGACTGGCTTTCAGAGCATTAAAACCTGTGGTTTGTTTTACTGTTAATTAACTTTTAAAGATTTTTCACCCGATGTAGAATTCTGCTCTTACTTGTGCCTTTTCCTTCCCAAATTAGTAAACTGTCTTTTTTTTTTAGAGTTTTTAAATTTATTTTTTATTAGAGAAGTTGTAGATACACCAAAAAATCATGTAGAAAATAGAGAATTCCCATATATACCCCTCACACACAGTTTTCCCTATTAACATTTGGCATTAAAGTGGTACCTTTAATTCGATTGATGAAATGATATTATAATTATACTATTAACTATAGTCTATAGTTTGCAATAAGTTCACTATGTTGTACAGTGTTGTGGTTTATTTATTTTTTAATTTGTTTTTATTTTTAAAGAAAAATGTTTAAATGATAAATGTTTAAAAAAAGTAAATGTTGCATCAAAAATATCAGGGATTCCCATATACCCCACACTTCCCCCCATTAGTGAACTGTCTGTAATTTTACTTGTTTGGACAATGACCTACTTCTTCAGCTGTCAACTTGAAACTTTCTCCTCTGGGAACAATCTAAAATCATGTAGTTGCCAAAAATTTCTTCATCTTCTGATGCATAAAATGTTGGAATCAGGGATCGGAGCTGCAGAAATCCACCTCCTGGGAAAACAAGAAGCTACAGACTCTTTCCTGGGCCCCATTCGCATCTCCTAACAAACCACAGCCTGGCTCTCTTAACTGGAATGAATGTGTTTTCCCGGAAAAACGTAGGTTTTCAAAGCACTGGAAACTATAGCATCTTTCCCAGATACTGTCAGGGTTCTCTTAATACAAGTGTTCATTCCAGTTCAGAGGTTTTTGAATTCCCTACTCCTTTTTTTTTTTAAACAGGAAGGGGAAACCTTGTAGTTTCATTCCGCCTAAACTTAATCCCAGTTTTAGTAAAATGCCAATTTTATGTTTGATTTGTAATTGAGAGAAGCCAAAATTCAAGAAGGGGAGATTAACTGCAATCCTTTGGCTGATTTTCTGTTTGCTATATGCAGGCCTTGCAAACTGTGAGCATATTGAAGGATTAAATTTTCCTTGGTTCCCAAACCTGGTTGTGCAATCGAGTCACCTGGGAGCTTTTTAAGGACACCCCTGGGCCCCTTCCTCAGATTTATTGAATCAGAATCCCAGGCGATGCCAGCATCTGGGCTGCTTCTGCCTTGAAAGGGACATGAGGTGTTCTGATTGGCCAGGTGTGGGCATGGTTGCCATGGTGAAGGGCAGGGGAGGATGTGGAGCCGATGGCGGTCCACGCACAAGGAAGGGTGCCCACAGCGGCACTGAGGTAGCAGCTTGTTGGGGTGGGAGGGATGCTTTTAGGTGACTTTGGAAGGGGAGCTGTTCTCCACACATCTTGAGGGAAAACTAAAGGACGATGCTTTTCCTGCATAATGTCATTCCTTTGTATTGGAAACAAACGTGTGTCTTGTAGATGGTGCCATTCGGGGTGAATAACTGTTGAGAGAAATGATGTCTTTAGGGACCAAGAAGGAGCCGCTTGTCAGTGTGCTTTTTTTTTTTCACTTCCACTTGTTGCTTCTCAAAGCTCTCCCCTCATTTGTTAACTCAAAACTTCTTTTGTGCTGGGTAAGTAGACAATAGCTGAGGACATAGCTGATGGCAATGAACTGGTCCAAAAATCTAAAAGAAATCGAAATCTTAAAAACTAACCAAGTGGTTGAGGATCAGAATAGAATAGAATTCTGGCTTTCTCAACCACTTATTTGCTATTCATTCTTGTTTCCATAAGCATTCTTAATTAATTTCTGAATTCTTGCTAGGAACTGGCCGATCCAAAGAAGAGAGAACTCCAAGAACTCAGTCCTGAAAATGTTAAAGTTCTCCTCTCTCTGTATATATAATTTAGATCTTTCATCCACTAGAAATTGATTATTTTATGCCTAGAGGGAGACGTCTAAATTTATTTTCCATACGGGTTACCTTTTGGGCCTAGTACCATTGATTACACAGTCTTTCCTGTAAAAACTTGTTTCCATATATGTATAAATCTGTTTATGGTCTTCTTTTAACTTTTTAAAATCTTTTTTTGTTTTATTTTTAGGAGGTACCGGGGATTGAGCCCAGGACCTCATACGTGGGAAGCAGGCGCTCAGCCACTGAGCTACATCTGCTCCTCAATGAGAGTTGGATTTTTCATTTGTTTGTTTTTAGGAGGTACTGGGGATTGAACCCATGGCCTTGTGCATGGGAATTAGGTGCTCAACCACCTGAGCTACATCTGCTCCCTTCTTTTTACTTTTGAACTTTTCTTTCTGTGTTTATTTGTTCAGTAAATTAAAAGCATTAAGGGAGTCACTAAAAATCTAGTCAATTATAATAGCAAACCCATGGTTTAAAATCCTTGTTTTTTCAAAGGAGGTGCTGGGGATTGAACCCAGGACCTTGTACATGGGAAGCAGGCACTCAACCACTGAGCTATACCTACTCCCTAAAATACTTGTATAGTCTATAGCTCAGGTGTTACCTGTTTCTCACGGCTTTGGTGGGAAGCTGGTTATCTTCTAAAGGTAAGTTGCTTTCTTGGTATTTACTAACATTATGCATTAGAAATAGTCGATCAAATATTTTCTGATCACTTACCATATGTATGGCATTGTTCTAGAAGCTTTGGAAGATAAAGATATAAAAACACACAATATTGCCCCGACAACTCTCGAGTTGAAATATTCAATAAGTTTGATAGACAGTAGAATTACCATTAGTTACTCAGGAGTTGCCCAGGTGACTGCTGTGGAAAGAAAAGAACATTTTGGAAAGGGTTCTAGGCAGATCAGAGACCATTGGCCAGGAGGCAGGAAAGTACAAGGCATATTAAGGGGTTGAATGTTTGTAGAGAGACTATGGAAAGAGGGCGATAAATAAAACTGCAGCCAGTCAACTCAAGAGTTTCATAGGCAAGAGAGAGCCACTGACGGGAGTGATATGTGCAGAGCAAGAATGCAGAAACACCCCGCGAGTGGACGGTGGCGTCGTGGGAGGCCGTTTGTACAAGGCACGGATGACATCCACAATGGAGAGGAATGAGGGGAGACTGGGGGAGGTCGTGTAGGAAAACATTTTCACAATGTGGCGCTATGTTAGTTATCACCAGCGGACAAAGGTTGGGCATGGGTGCGGTTGAAAATAACTGAGATGTGAAGACGTGGCATTTGGGGTATGTATTAGTCAGCCGAAGGGGTGCTGATGCACAATACCAGAAAAAGGTTGGTCTTTATAAAGGGTATTTATTTGGGGTAGAAGTCCACAGATACCAGGCCATAAAGCATGTTTCTTTTCTCACCAAAGTCCATTGCCACGTGTTGGAGCAAGACAGCTGCCGACGTTTGCCAGGGGTCAGGCTTCTGGGGTTCCTCTCTTCCCGGGGCTGCGTTTCTCTCCGGGCTTAGCTCCTGGTTCCTCCACAAGGTCAGCTGTAGACTACAAGGCTCTCTAGGTTTTGCCTTTCTCCGCAAGGCCAGCTGTGAACTCTCAGGTGAATGGCTCATCTCTATCCCGGGGCCTTCTCTCCAACATCAAAACTCCAACATCAAAACTTCTCTCTCTGTTATTTGCCATGCCTTTTATATTTGACTCCCACCCCACCAAGGCATGAGGCTCAATGCCCGACTGATGTGGCCCAGTCAACGCCCTAATCATGACTTAATCATGCCCAGATTAACAGATCAGTTCACAAGCATGACCCAATATCTATTTTTGGAATTCATAATTACATCAAACTGCCAAACTGCAGCAGGGTACTTGAGTGTCTCTAGGAGTCAGACAAGGACTTTGATTTGGCTTCAGTGTGTTGCTTTCAGTGTTCTATCACTGCATAACAAATTGTGTCAAACAAAAATGGTTTACACACCCAGGGAATCTTTAGAAGGGAGAATACCACTTGATATGGCTGTCAACTTGGGACAGAGGTTTGCACTGGCTCTGTAGGTAGTGAGTGAGGGCATCTTGAATAACACGCCTCCAGTTGTGATGTGGGTCCCCCCCAGAGGCCCATGGGCGCTGGGGGCACTCTAGGCTTGTGAAGGGGCAGGTGGGGAGGCATGGGGCGGGGTCAGGGATCACGAGATGAGAGTTGAGGACCCTGAAGGGGCTGGAGGTTTGGGCTATGGAAAAGGGTAGGTGGAACCAGAAGTGAATATTAGTAGAAGAGAAAACGACATAAAACAGCCACCATGGAGTTGAACAATTAGCAGATTGTGCTGCAAGCAGAATTACCCTGCCAAGAGCAGGGTGCGCCTGAAAATGAAAGAGCCCGATGGGAGACTTGCTTTCTTTCCATTTGTAGGCAAAGAATCTAGGTTGCTTGGGGAATGCTCATCTTTACTTTCAAAGAAGGCATTTCTTCTTTGTCATTTTCCCCATCTCCAGTGTCTGCTCTTTGGCTTGTGGTTCAGGGGACGGTTGATGGTTTGCTGTTTGTCTTCATGTCTTAGCATACGGCTTCTTACTGCATCGAGCCAAGTGCAGTCCCTGAGCTTTGCCAGCCACGATGGTCGGTTTCCTATCGTCCCTGGTATCGGTCACACTTATTTAAAACGTGGTTCCTTGCTTCCTTGATAGTTCTCCCACTCTTTCATTTTTGCTTTGTTTTGTTTTAACTGTGTGCATGTATTTATTCTTCTCTTTGCAGTTTGATTTTTGTTTTGTTTTGTTTTTACTATGTGCATGTATTCTTCTCTCTGCAGTTTGATTTTTATTTTGTTTTGTCTCCCACTCTTTAAAGAATATATTGTGATACGTAAAACAAGAGTGTTGATGTGTTTTACGGTGTTTAACCTTTTTATGTTTTCCGTTGCGGTCCTGTGAGGTTACTCTTAATACAAGTATTCATTCAAGTTCAAAGCTTTTTGTCTTCCCTACTGCATCTCGGTGATGTTGTATCTTTTTGTTTTCTTTTTAAAAAGGTGAAACCCTGTAGTTTCATTCTGCCTAACCTTAATCTCAGTTTTAGTAAAATGTCAGTTTTATGTTTGATTTGTAAACGAGTTAAGTCAAAATCCATGAAGGGGAGATTACTACAACCTGTTGGCTGATACTCTGTTATGGGCAGGCATTGCAAATTTCCAGAGTATGGAGGGATAAAATTTTCCCTAGTTCCCTAACCAGGGACTTTTGGACCAACCAGTTGCCATCAGCTAAGCTCTCAGCTATTGTCTATTTTCCCAGCACAAGGGAAGATTTGAACTGACAAATGAGGAAAGAGTTTTAAGAGGCAGTGGGTGGGGAAGCAGATGTGGCTCAAGCAATTGAGCTCCTGCCTACCACATGAGAGGTCCCGGGTTCGGTTCCAGGTGCCTCCTGGAGAAGATGAACAAGACCGCAAGCTGGTGCGACGGGCTGGCGCAGTGAGCTGACTCAACAAGATGACGTAACCAGGAGACATAAAGAGGAAACACAATGAGAGGCAGAACAAAGCAGGGAGTAGAGGTGGCTCAAGTGATTGAGCACCTCTCTTCCACATGGAAAGTCCCGGGTTCAGTTCCTGGTGCCTCCTAAAGAGAAGACGAGCAGACACAGAGAGCACACAGTGAATGGACACAGAGCAGGCAGTGACTGCAAGCAAGGGGAGGGAGATAAATAAATAAAATAAATCTTTAAAAAAAAAAAGAGGCAGTGGGTGGAATCAAAAATATGAACACTGAAAAGCAGCTCCTTCTTGGTCGGGAAAGAAAACAGCATTTCGTTCAACAAGTATTTTCTCCGGATGGCACAATCTACAAGAAGCACGCTTGTTTTCAATGTAGTCCTTGCTGATAACTTTGCACTAATTTAACAAACTCCTTGTAGAATGCTTTTTTAGAAACTTTTGTTTGAAATCATGCTTCACTTAGGTATATGTGTCAAGCAGTATCATTCAACATCAAAAGCACTGAATACTGTGCGAATATCCTCACTGGCCTGATTTTGTGATAATCTGGGTAGGCTAAACATCCGCGATATTAGAAACCATGCATATGTCCCCAGACCTAGTTTTTCTCCCTAGGTCTGGCTTTTAGAATGCTGGTGATAAACCGAGCCTGATTTATTATCTGACCATCCTGTATGGGAAAAGACTGTAACTTTGGGTGTCTTTGGTCAACCTTAATAAATGTAGCAGGGGGATGGATGTGGCTGGGGTGGTTGGGTGTCCGTCTCCCATATGGAGGGACCTGGGTTCAACCCCCAGGACCTCCCGGTAAAAATTAAAAAAAGAAAAATATAGAAGGCGTGCGGGCCGCCAGGCCCTGTGAGCAGGTGCGCCGCCAGGCCCCACGAGCCACGCAGCAAGATGATGACGTAACAGGAGACTGACACAAGGGAGAGCCAAGACGAGATGTGCCGAAAAACCAGGAACTAAGGTGGCACAGGTGGTAGTAGGACACCTCTCTCCCACATTGGAGGTTCTGAGGATCAAGTCCCAGTGAAGACAGGAGGAGAAGGATGAGAAGAGAGGGCAGGAAATGGACACAGAGAGTTGCCCAGCGAATGGACACAGAAACAGCAAAAATGGGGAAGGGGGCTAAAAATGGATAAAAGTAAATATATGAATAAATAAATCTTTAAAAAAATGTATAGGGGAGGAAGATACGGACTATAGTTAGTGGTGATACTTTGACGATGCTCTTTCATGATGTGTTAACAAATGTGTCACAGCAATGCAGGGTGTTTGGGGGGGTGATGGGTGGGAGCCCTGCATGATGTTATGCATGTTTGTTTTGTAAGACCACAATGTTTACTGAACCCCTAATAGTTTATGTATGTTTGTGTGTGGTTGACATACTTCAATAAATTGTTTTTTAAAAAAAAGCACTGAATACTATGCAAGGGTCAGCCTTGGATGTAGTCTATCTCCTTGGAGTTGACAATTGAAATACCACTTGTTTTAGTTTCCTTGGCTGCTCAAACAAATACCATGCAAAGGGTTGGCTTAAACAATAAGAATTTATTAGCTCATGGTTTTGAGCCTAGTAGAAGTCCAGATCAAGGCATCAGCAATGTTTTCTTTCCCCAAGACTGTGGTGTTCTGGGGCTGGCTGCTGGTGATCCTTGGTCTTTGGCTCTTCTGTCACATGGCAAGGCATATGGTGGCCTCTCCTTTCTCTTCTGGGTTCCGTTACCATTCAGCTTCGGGCTGCTCCTTCTGTGGCTTTCTCTCTCTGGATTTCATTCTGTTTATAAAGGAATAGGATTCCTGGACCCATCTTGATTGAGTTGGGCCATGCCTTAACCAGAGTAACTTCATTGAAAATTCCCACTTATAATGAGTTCACACCCACAGGAATGAATTAAGTTTAAGAACATGGTTTTCTAGGGTACATAGCTCTCAACCTACCACACTGCTGCAGTACAAACTGGACCAGGGAGGGGAGAAATAGGATTATAATCTACAAAGACTAAGAATTAAAAAGATGAATTTTAAAAATGTCAAGAGTTCCTGTCTCCTGTATTGTTAATCTAAATATTTCAATGGAAATTTTTGTTCTTGTTCTGTTCTGTTTCATAAGAACTAAGTTACTGAAAAGCTGTGGGAAATGCCACCACTAAAGATTACTAAATCAGTCCTGGTTATTACCATCTACTTTTTCAATCCTGTCAAAAGCTGGTTTATAAAATTGAAACAAAAAAATATTTGACTGTAAATGAGAGCAAAAACCCAGTTGAGTTGGCTTTATAACTGTTGTGTCTGATATTTTTCTTTATAAAATTTCAGTCCTTAAAGTTTATTTTTTAAAAAAAATTATTAAAATTCATTTTATTTTTTAGAGATAGTGTAGGTTTACAGAAAAATCATAAAAATAGTAAAGAATTCCTATATAACCCCCCCCCACACACAGTTTCCATATTATTAGCACTTTGTATTAGTATGGTATTTTTCATACAATTGATGAAACAATTTTATTATTAATTACACTAAAAAGTTTACTTTTAACTTCATTTGGTGACAGTTTCAGATCTGTCCTCCGTCTTGTTTATACCATAAAAAAACTTGCTCCGTGCTGATTAAAATGAAGATTGGGTGCCCTTTGATATGAATTAAAGAGGCACTAAGGCCTTTATCTAGATTTGCAGCAATGACTAGAGATTTCAAGTCATTTCTGGAACTGTGCCTGATAAACAGTCTTGCCATGACAGGGAGGAATGCAAAGAATGCTTAAATATGCAGGGAAGTAGGTCCTGGTTTAAAGTACTACTTGTGATGGAGAAAGTTTCTCAAGCAATCCCTGTGATCCCTGAAGCCCTGTTTCTTCCTTACTCTGGATGCTGTAATTTTAGGCTAATTAGGTGGCTGGATTAATTTCTCAGGAGGTCTTGACTAAAAGTATATAATAGCTTCACCCCTGCCCTCCTACCTCCAAAAGAAAAAAACCATGGGGGCTACAGGTTAGTGATGAGAAAAATCGTGGATATGATAAATGCTTTTTCTTTATTGTAGGATCTTGGAAGAAAAATTATTTCAAGAGTAAATAGGCAAGTTGTAACAGACAGATGATGAGTAAAGTAAATTTATTTAGGAAGGAGAGGGAACTGAGAGAGTTCCTTTTAAACATTCCCGTGTAGTGGGGATCTTTCCCTGCTGCCAGTGTTAGGCACAATGGGGGACCTCTCGGGGTTCCTGCATAACCACGATGCCCTCAGTCCATCGTGGACTTGGCCCAAGTTCGTGAAACCCTATTTTGTCTTAAATGGTAGCTGAGTGCCTCGCAAGAGGCACACAGTGTAGGGCTCAAAGGCAAGAGAAAGATCCATGTTGGGGTACCAGTAAATGCATCCTGGAGGAAATGGAATTCATGCTTAGTCTTTGAAGAATGGAGATGCTTGAGATAAGGAGCCACTAAAATTAAGAGGAAAGGAAGGACCTCAGCGAGCTGCAAGAAATACTGACTGAAAAGTAGTCTAGGAAAAGTTCGTAAAGCTCAGTAGATTTTTTTTTTTACTGTAGGACTTTTCAAAAGCTTTAAATGTTCATATTATTAATTATGACTCTCCAAAAAGGAAACTATAATATGCACCTTTCCCCGAACACAAGGTGGGAAACTCTGGGCTTGAGGAGAAGGCACAAATAGAAAGTGATTGAGAAGCCTGGAGAGGTATTTTGTGGCTCTGCTGTAGAGAATTTTGCTGCATTCATTTATTGTGATTGACAATGTGAAGCCAGTAATTAATGTTGCTTCAGATGAAGGTAGGGACTCCAGACTTGACTTTATATTCCCAATCTGGGACTGAGAGTAATTCTGAGATGTTAAGGGGTTTTTTGGGGGTGGGGTGGGGGGTGGTGGAGGTGGCTTTTCATTTCATTTCATATAAAATTATGGAAAATATATATATTTATATATATAACTTAAAGTAACCAAATGTAGAGAGATATTTATTCTCTAGTTAAAATGCAAAATATGGGCTGTGTCTCAATTTTTTAATGTACATTATTTGGGAAATGCCTCAGATTATCCTGAGATGATATGTTTCATATTTTTAATATCCCTATTAAGTTATGTCTAGACTTGCTGATATTTTGTTGGATGGAGGGGAGAGGAAAAAGAAAATTGAGGCAATGATAAGGATAATTAAAATGGTTTGGATTAATTTCATTGTTTGAATAATCCAGAGAATTGCAGCAGATTTAGATTTTATTTTCAGTCCGTATTCA
Source organism: Cabassous unicinctus (assembly GCA_029593785.1). NCBI lineage: Eukaryota > Metazoa > Chordata > Mammalia > Cingulata > Chlamyphoridae > Cabassous > Cabassous unicinctus. The sequence goes on along the minus strand of JAQZBX010064820.1, from coordinate 2,024 downwards.
GTTTAATAACTGTTTATAGACTCAGTTTCTGCGGCACTTAGTTTGTTGTGCTTAGAGCTAAATATCCCAGCACAAGCCACATTATGCCTTCAAACTTTCCCTTAACCATATTTTCTGGAGCCAAAGACAATTGGACTACTGTGGAGTTAAATGCTGTAAATTACTGTGTTCCTCAAATGCTTTTCAGCTCCTGCAGTGCATACTGGAGGTATTGTAGCTGTATGTGAACTTGAGTGAAGATCAGGGGAAGGTCACACAGAGCCTTCTTGAATGGATTGCACATTCTTCCTCCAGCAAACAAGAGTAAAGGGAAATGTCACTCGTTCGTTGCTTTTTATGGTCATGAAGAAGGAAAAATCCCCAAAGCTTACGATTCCTTTGCTATGAGTTGACCAGCTGGCTTATTTCAGCTTCGGATAAGAAGTTGAGAAGGACACTGATTTATTTTTTCCTTGGTCTGATCACTGATGGTCTCATAGTTTCATTACTGGAAAAGCAAATAACTATATTCTTGGATTGTAACTAAGCTAAACTCTAAGAAGTTATTCCTTAGTAAAGCCTAAAAACAGGGATATTCTTGTAAGGATTTCTTTAAGCCATCTGGCCATCTGGCATAAAGTACTGATTCTTGTTTCTTAATAAATATTTACGAATACTGTGTATTTTTAAGATTAACTTATGAGTTTAGAATACCCATTTATTGACTCTTTTATTTGATAAAATTTTCTCTCCTTTATTCTCACACAAGGCATTAATGCGATGTGGAGGAAGACATGAGACCAGATGGGCCAGTTTTGTGTGTCCAAGGACTCCTGGCTTACTTGTTTTGCTGTGTATATCTGTGTTGATTGCAAGGTTGAAACCTGTAGAGAATGAACTAATAAATGCCTCAAACTATTTCAGTTTCTCCAGGGTCAGGCACATATGGAAATATAGGGAAGCGGAGGTGGCTCAAGCAATTAGGTGCCTCCCTTCCATATGGGAGGTCCCGGGTTCAGATTCTGGTGCCTCCTGAAAAAAGGAAAATGAGCACACAACAAAGAGGCACAGCGAGCACAAACAATGAGGGGGTGGGGAGAAATAAATAAGTAAAGTAAATCTTAAAAAAAAAAAAAAGAAATATTGGTAATATAGTCCCTTCACTCAATGACTGTCAAGTCAGGGACTTACTATTTGGTGGGCTTGAGTGCTTACTAGGGACTGGGCAGTTTTGGGGGGCACCTGAACATGCTTTTCCCCATGTTATCAACAGCTTATAGCTTCTATAAGGTAAGTGGAATCACCCTCATTTTACAAATGAGCCAATAAAGTGAAAATTGAACAAATACGTGGAGTCACTAGGTCTTGAGGGTTCTGAAGTAGAGATCTCACCCGTCTGGCCGATGCCCAGTCTTGGGGCTGGTGGTAATGAGACTACAGGAATGTGAAATGGACCTCGACTGTGATACTCAATGGAAAGTGTCACTCACATTAGTAATTGCTGGAATACTAGAGAGCTTCAAAACTTATAATGCACCTACCTTTCTAGGCATTTTAGGATACATGACCATATCTGCTTTCAAGTAAATGTGAAATGATTCATCTTTGTGGCCAAAACTTATTTCGGCCTGGAGGTAGCTGATGCCAGGCCAGAATAGCGATCTGGATTTGGGGCGGGCCATTCTGCCTAAACAAGAATCGATGCCGGGAAGCGGGTGTGGCTCAGTGGATAGAGCCCCCGTTTACCATATGGGAGGCCCGGGTTCGCGTCCCGAGGCCTCCTTGTGAGGGCACGCCGGCCTGAGCGGTGCGGTGGGCTGATGCAGCAACCTGACGGCAGGAAGAGGGTGTGGCGCAATGGACAGAACACCCGTTTACCACATGAGAGGCCCCGGGTTCGCTTCCCGGCGCCTCCTTGTGAGGGCAGGCCGGCCCGCGCAGCGCCGTGGGCTGATGCGGCAAGACCTCACAGCAAGGGGGAGATAAGCAGACACAGAGAAGACACGCAGCGAGTGGACACAGCAGCACAAGCAGCAAGGGGGGGA
>JAQZBX010064819.1:0-16425 GCA_029593785.1 Cabassous unicinctus | reverse complement strand
CCCATCCTCGGGAGAACCAATTTGTTCACAGACAGGTGGGAGTCTCTCGAGAGCATGGATGGTTCCTAATAGGGGAGGACAAACCAGTGTGTCAAGACCTCAGTCTTGATGCATGTAACTATGAATCTTGTCATCCAAGGAGTGATGCCAGGGGGTCACCATGGGCCGCAAGGGGAGGGGGAGGGAGGAATAGAATAGATCCAACAGGGGGTATTTAATGGGCAGTGGAAGTGTTCTACATGATCTTACATTGATGGACACAGAACATGGTAAATATCCTCAAATTTTATAAAAGTGTATGGTCTAAAATGTAAACCATAATGTAAACCATTGACCATGTTTAGTAGCTATGTTTCACTATTTGCATATTAGTTATAAATATGTACCATCAACATATAAAAAGGTATTAATATGTGGGGGGGGAGGGGAAGGGAGAGGATGTTGGGTATATGAGAGTCTCCTGTATACTGTGTGTGACCTTGCTGTGACCTAAAGCTTCTTTGAAAACAAAATGAAAAATAGTGAGACACTGGGGAATGCGTGGAGGAAGATGCCATGGTACAGACAGGACACCAGATATTGTGGTGATGAAAGGCAAAATGTCAAAAAAAAAATTTTTTTAATAATTTTCATTCTTTAAATATCTCATTCAATTTTACTTTATTTTTAGTTTTTTAAAATTTTTATGTATTTTATCTCAAATATTTAAACTTATCATTATTGTTTCGTTTTCCTGTTAATTATATTCAGCTATTGTAATGGCTTCATTTTTGAAGAAGCTTTGGATCACAGAAGGATTACAACTGGGGTGGGGGAGGATCGTTGGTGTGGGGTGTCAGTGATGGGGAATACATGGGAGGAAGTTCACCTGAGCATACATATAAGGTATGTAAAAATGTTCAAATGTTCACAGGGCATTGTCACAGTGGGTGGAGACTCACACAATAACCAAGAGAATACTGAATTCCCATCCTGGAGAGCTTTGCCACATTTTGTAAGGGAGCAGCAACAGTCCCCCAAGTGCAGGGGCAGTAACTGGCAAAGTAAGATGATCCACTGATGGGCCCTTGATATGGATGACTAGGCTTATGAGCCTTTGCTCTTGAAATTGAAACTTAGCCTATTGCTATGGGGTGCCTAAGGGTTGCCTCCTGAGAGCCTCCTTGTTGCTCAAATGTGGCCTCTCTCTAAGCCAAACTCAGCATATGAATGCATTACCTTCCTCTCAGAATGGGACATGACTCCCGGGGATGAGCCTCCCTGGCACCGAGGGATTGCTACCAAGCACCAACTGGAAAAAGACCTTGAATAAAAGAGGAAAAAGGTAAAGACAAATGAGATTATATGGCTAAGAGTCTTCAAAGTAAGTCAGGAGGTCAGCCCAGAGGTAACACTTATGCACATCTCAGCAGGATCATAGACTTCCAAAGTGGATACTACCCCAAATAGTGGGGCTCCTGAGAGCTCTGGAGACACCCAGGAGCTATGGTCAGGGCGGATATCTCCAGAGTTTGGTGCCTTGCCAGTGGGCCCTACTTTGGAGTTTGTGCTCCTGAGAGTGACAGAGTTGAACTCATTTATGTCTTCCCTCTGCACATGGCTCATCTATCCCTTCTATTTAAACCTATACTTGGTGCTGGAGTTTGTAGGTGTATGTCCAGAGACTCAAGTCTTTAGGCTGTCCATGTGCCAGCTGGGCCTGGAACCTCAGCAGAGTTGCAACACCTACTCTAGAGCACATTGGACTCACCCAGGACAATTGGCAGGGAGATGATGACGGACAACAGCTGTCCCAGGGAGCAGAGAGAGTCTGCAGCTACAGGCAGGATAGTCCCATCCATCTTCCCCATGGGATATAAACCCCCTCTCAATTGGAGATGAAGTGGATGTCACCATCCCAGAATCCTCGGGATTGGGTAAAGAGCTATGGACTAGAGTGGACTTACTGGTATTCTGCTATAGACATAATGTGCTTCTAGCAATGGAAGAAATTACATTGATGTGGAGCCTGTGGCCACTGGAGGCTCTGGGGGCAGGGAAAGGGAAAAACAGTTGTAATACTGGGACTTTTTCAGTACTTAGGAATTGTCCTGAGGGACATTGTAATGACAGATATATGTCATTTTATATCATCACATAATATGCAGAACTGTGTGGGAGAGAGTGTAGACTACAATGTGAACTATGGTCCATGCTTAATGGCAAAGACCCAGATGCGTTTACCAATTGCAATGAATGTGCCACACTAATGAAGGATGTTCATGTGGGAGGGTGTGGGAGGTGTGGGGAGTGGGGCATATGGGAATCCCTATATCGTTTGTGTAACATTTATGTAATCTAAGTATCTTTTAAAAATGAAAAAAATATATATTATATTGCAGCGGTCTCTGCTTAAATTATTTGATTGTTAAATCAAATACTGATAAGAGCAATGGCTAACCCAAACACAACACTACATGATAAAAGGACACAGAACTAGAATTCAGAAGTCCTACTTTAGCTTCATGGACAAGTAGCTGTGCGGTCTTGGGCAATTTACTTCACTTCTCTGCACCCTAGTTTTCTCACATGCAAAATTATCTAGGGATGTTTATGATTCAGGACAGGAATCCATCATTAAAGCCAAATATCAGGCCTCAATGTGAGATAATATGGGTAGACTTGGAGAAACCTGAGCAACACTAATTTTATTCCCAGATATCATTGGCCTCACTATTCTCCATACTCTCTTGTAGATAAGAGTGGCTTGGCTAGAAGGAAATGTAAGCGTTATAATGTTATTGCAGATAAGAAATAATCCTTTTTCTAATATCATTTTAAAAGTGTTCAATGATTTAGCAACACAACTGGTCTGTACCCAGGCCACCTTTATCTCCCTCAAGCACAGCAACATATCACTCGCTGAAACTGGCAAAAGCATCCACTCCCCTTTCGTTTTGTCCTGGCAGTGCGAGTAAATCACTTAGGGTATTATGCCTGCTGAGCTCACATGCACTTGACAAAGTAATGGAATATTATAATGCTGTGAGTCCATTGATATTGTCCTACAAATTAAACAAAATATGATAAGTTGGTTTGGCAAGTCCATTTAAATAAGGCCAATGTACTCCTTTTTATCTCTTGAGAGAGGTTAATCTCAGGATAAATGGCTGGCAGGAGTGTGAGAGCATTCCCAGGTGGTATCCGAGGAGACCATGTGCTGTGAACTAACAATTGGAGTAATCAGAGAACTATATGAAAGGAAATAACCCATGAGAAACGATGAAGATAGATTAGGGGGAATGGTGCACAGTGACATGGAAAAAGACATTGTCTGCTGCTAATGGGAATTTAATCCTAGGGCTGTGGTTGACACATTGGCGAGATGTAGGGGACCTTTATACTTGGGCCTTCTTAACACTTAGTGACCCTACTGAAGCAGATCCTATGCCTGGCTACCCTATGAATAGGATGTTACCCTCAGTTGTACAATGTGTGCACTGTGCAAAGGCACCTGGTCAGGAAGGAGGTGGATGAGGCTTGAAATCCAATCAATGCTGCATTTGCCAAACTCCACATCTTGGCACAAGGCTGGATCTGTCCTGAGGTGGGAGGATGACTTTCTCTACTTCACACAAAGATGCCATGTAAGTTAACAGGGGCCCTGGTCCTAAGAATCACCTGGGAAGCTTTTATTTGTTTGTTTGATTGGCTTATTTTTGTATGCATATGCTTTGTACCTACTGAGTTAGACTCTCCAGAAGTGTAGTCCATGACCTTATTTTTTTTAAGAGTGTGAAAATTATTTTGATAGGAAGCCAGTTTGTCAACTGCTAACCCAGAGTGTCACAGTGTCAACCAACACTCTTTTCTCAATACTGCTATTTACCCAATAGATACTCTTATAGGTAAACCTCTCTCTCTCCCCCTCTCTCATTCTTTCTTGCTCTCTCACTCTCTATATCTATCTCCATCACCTCTCTCTCTATCTCCTCTATCTCCTATTTCTGGGGGTTGAGAACCTTACTTTTTATCAAAAACAAAATGAAGCCAGCAAACACAGAAAATTAGGTTAATTGTCTGGAAAATATGACCCTTTGGCGAGAGGAATAAAATCAGGGTTATTTTCTTCCTTGTTGTTCTGTCCTTTTCACGCCTTCTTTCTGTGCAGTGCAATAGGACTAGGCTTGCCTTCTCCCTGAGAAGAACTTTCTACTATGAAAAACTTCATGAAATCAGGGAAGAATCTGGAGGAAGAATCATTGCAGTGGGCGGCTCTGGTCTGGCTCCAGTCTTTACTTTAGAGAAAAAGAGTAGACGTTCCTGAGGTTTTAGTTCTTTAAACAGATCCTCAAGGCAGAATAAAACAAAAGGAATTCAGAACCTTGCGGTATCAAAAAGTGTGCATTTAGATGCAGCAAGTCTTCAGGGAGCCATTATGCCAACTGGAGACTAGATTAAATAGATCTAATTGATCCCACAAGATGAAAATCTAATGATTTTGGAAATCTTAAATGTACCTTTTGCTTCCAAATATGTTCACCAGCACAATTCACCACACCAAAGCTTCCAGTTGACCCTGAACAGTCAAATAATCCTTGTAGATCTTTTTGTAGATTCTTCAGAATACCCAGACACATATGGACACACTATTAAAACACATACTTTTTTTTTCACCTAATCTATTCGATTTTTCAGTCCTTATTTTTCTATTGTGGCAACATATATTTCAACTATATTTTGCTCTGAAGAACAAATATTTATGTATATCATGTCTTTCTTACTAGGTTTTTCAATTCAATTTGAGGTAGAATTTCCCAATAACTGATTAAAAATAGAATTGGCTACCAAGGGAGGGAGGTAGTTATAGTTCACTGAATGAAGCTCTAAAATGGGAATGGTACAGAGAGAATTCAAGCATTGTGTAGAGGAAGAATAGGTTATCAAAAAATCATAACCCTTACTTATCAAAGATATATTTTACTCACTAAAAGGAGAGGAGATAAAAAGTTTATTTAAGAATTTATGCTGAATGTCAATGATATGTAAAATATTATAATAGGCAGTATAGATGAATAGTTAAACAAAACATATGACCCAGTCATTGAGAAAACTGTTTTTAGTAGAAAAGTCAAAGCATTGAAAACTTTGGGTTGGAGATTTGCATCAATCCTAGAACTGAAACAAATAAAAAATCCTGCATTATAGTTACAAATATAAATATAAATACATATGCAGCATCTTAATACATCTAACATATTACAAAGAGTAAGAAACTCTTAGGATGAAGGGAAGGGAAGGGAAGGGAAGGGAAGGGAAGGGAAGGGAAGGGAAGGGAAGGGAAGGGAAAGGGGAAAAATTCAAAGATTTAAAGGGACCTGCTTTGACTTTAAGGGCATTTGCAAGCTTGCTGAATTTTCATTTGGGTTTTGAAAAGCCTGTAGAATGGAGAGAAAAGGAAAAAGAAGAAGAAGAAAAAAAGACAAGGTCAGAATTTACACTAGTTGGGAATCTAAAAGGAGATATTTATCCTATGAAGTTAGTGTCCCAAAAAGCTACTACCTTAATGTAAGTTTGAACCATAAATAAGCTTTTCTTTCCACCCACCCTGGAGTTCATAAATACAGACTTTTTCAACTTTGCAGAGTGGAGTGTGGAAAACCTCCACTGAAAACTGCGGCACACATATGGCCAGCCCTTACCTAGATTTACAGTCCAAATTCATATCACCTTTATAAGCCATAAAACCTCAGGCCAAAAATGTACTTTGAGTGGCACTATATTCGTAGTAACTTCAGACCTGCTACAAAAGCAAAAGCAAATCTTTTCTTGGGGAAAATTTTTCCTCCAAGGCCTCAAAAAATTCCTACCAATAATGTTTCAAAAGAAAAATAATTGAACATACAAGGCATTAGGAGCAAGAACCAGCAGAAACCAGCAGAGAGTAGAAAAAGACTGATAAGGGTGTCAAATACAGAAACTACTAAACAGAGACTATAAATAACTATTTGGTTTTACAACTCAAATATCAGATATAGAGCTGTGGTGGAATGAAGATTTTGGTGAATCCTCTCCCAAAAAAGCAAGTATAAAATAGGTAAAAATGGTCAAAACAACCATTTTTGCAGTTTTGCAATTAACCAAAGATAAAGAACTGATTGAGAAATGTCTATTCATTAAAAAATACTGCTAGGCTGGGCCTTGAATCTCAACGGAGTTGCAACAGCTACTCTCCAGTTCATTGTTCTCACCCAGGACAACTAATAAGGAGGTGACGATGGACAACTACCATACCAAGGAACCAAGAGAGTCTACAACAACTGCAAGCAAGAGACTCCCATCCATTGGCCCTGATGGATCACAGGGAGTGGATATCACCATCCCAGAGTCCTCAGGATTGGGGAATGAACTATGGACTAAAGTAGACTTACTGGTATTCTGCTATAGACTTATTGTGATTCTAGCAATGGAAGAAATTATATCATTAAGGCAGTGGCCATTGGAGGTTCTGAGAGCAGGGAGAGGGAAAAACAGGTGTAATGTGGGGGCATTTTTAGGACTTTGTCATTGCAATGTCATTCAGGACAATTCCTGATACAGGCCATTATGTATCTTGCCATAACCTACAGAATTGGGTGAGAGAGAGTGTGTAAACTACAATGTAAACTTCAATCCATGCTTAGTGACAATGCTCCAAAATGTGTTCATCAATTGTAACAAATGTACCACACTAATGAAGGATGTTGTTAATGTGGGAAAATGTGGGAGGGGTAGGGAGTAGGGCATATAGGAATCCCCTACATTTTTTATGTAACATTTATGTAATCTAAGTATCTTTAGAAAAAAAAATACACTGCTTGAACTTTGGGTAAGAGAGGAATCTGTTGCTTACTGCCTGAGGCTGCTCCAATCCTATCCTACCCACTTGGAAACAAGCAAGGAAAACCCAATCTCTAGGCTGCCAGTAGTGGTGGTGGAGGGTAAAAATGCACAGCAGTGTTGTCAGTAAAAAACATTTTTAAAATAGGGAAAACAACATTCAAGGAACAAAAGCCACCAGGCAATAAATTATAAATAATACCAAGTGAGACTATAGTCAATTGATCAAAAAATGTCAGGGAAGAGTGAGATGACCATGGGCTGCAATGGACAGGGATGCATTAATAAAGGAGCCAGGACTTGATTTAGGCTTTGAAGGAGGATTAAATTTTAGTAAGTGGGAAAGAAGGGGGAATTTGCTAAATGAAAGGGGCAGAAGAAGGAAAAGACTGAAGGAAAATATAGCAGATGGTGAACGAGCAGCACAGACTTGGGTAGTGGGTTTATGTCAGGAGCTCTTAGCAAGGGGTCTGTGAGCTTGAATTGAAATTCGAAAAAACATTATTCTTGTGGGAACATGTTGGTGTGGGTGTGATATATTTATTAAAAAATGCACAGTCTAGTGTGGACTTAGTCTGTGGTTTTCACCTGACTGGCAAAGGGATCCATGGAATACAAAAGGTTAAGAACCCCTGGTTATCGTGGTACAGTAGCATAGTTTTGTTTTCTTTCTATCCAGGCATTAAACTCTCCTCAGTAAGGAATGTATGAGAGTAGCACAAAGTGTGTGCCATTGCAAATATATGTGCATTTAACTGAGATAAAATCCTTAAGCTAAAAAATATATAGAGATGATAAAAAAGTATAATTTTAGTCATTCCCCCAAATCTGCAGGAGATGGGCAAAGAATAACTAAAAGGGAGAAAAAGAGATCCTTGGGGCCTTCCTGAAACCTCTGAAATATCATTGTGGAAATATCCTCCAGACCAATCAATGTTACTTGAAGTTTGGGCAGTGCAGACAGGTGCTGGTCCGTGAACAGTTTGTTTCTGGTACAACAAGACAAGCTCAGAAATTAAGTATAGGCATTTGGAAATTTTATAGAAATTTAACAGTAATTTTATATCTGTTGAATAAAATAAAAAATTGAGACTTGTATTTACATGTCAGTTTTTTAATTCATTTTATTTTTTAGTAATTTCTAGTATTGGTCAGTGATGGATAGGAAATGTTAAAAAGAACGGCTCTTTCACTACTGATAATTTGAGAATCACTGACATCTAGACATGAGATCTACTCTTAGAAATACTCTGATGGCTAGATTTGGTCAAGAAAAAAAGGAATCTAACATTTTCTAGCATTTCTGCTAGTACATATGGTGATGTCACCTTTTAAAGAAATGAGTGGTACAATTTATTTTCACACTATCTCCCTGGAGAATACCTTTCCCTTGTCCCCACCCCTTTTCCATATGTAATCAACTCACTTTCCATCTACTCAAAAGGAGGCTAATCTTACAGGTACTGTCTGTTATTCCTAACCCCTTAAAATGTCACCATTTCTGTTTTCCTCTGAGTCTAAGCACATATTAATGGTAGGAAAGAGAGCAAGGATATTGGTAAGACACATAGGTTTGATTTTGCCACTTCCCTGCTCTCAAATCTTAAGAATTACATTTATTTTTGTACCCAAAGCACATTCACATGTCCTCTTCTTTCCATGTCTGCTGTCACTATTCCATCTCAGAACATCATTATCTCTAGCTCAACCTGCTACAACCACCACCAACATGCATTCCGGCCTACAGCTCCCTCTACTATACTTTATCCCACTTATAACTGTCAGATTTATTTTCCTAAAGTGGAAGCGTAATTCTAGCTCTGAAGCTCAAAACCCTTCAGGGCTGCCTACTGAACAATTGCTACTGATGAAGTATAAATTCCTCACACCTGGCATTCAAGACCCTCCACACTATGACTGCAAATGACCTTGCTAGCCTAACTTCCCACACTTCCCCATCACATAATTTATGGTGCACTAAACACACCAAATTCTGTTCTCCAAACATAGCATAACCCATGAAGGCTTTCCTACAGTCTTCAGTCTAATACATCATGTCTTCCTACCTCAACCTGTCATCGTCTTCTCCCCTCCCCTCCCCCCATGGTACTTTGCTTACCCTAGGTTGTGTTATAGTCTTTGGTCTTACAGCACACTAAAATAGTAAACCTTGAGGAAGGGCTTTTATGGCACTCACTTTTGCATCTTCACATGGAGGTGCCATGATAAAATGTGTTGAAAATCCCATGGCACCTGAGACAGCCTGCTCTCACCTCTAACCACCTTTCTACTGCTCTTGACCATTCTGACATTTCGAAATTTATCAATATATTGATTTAGACCCTTTCCACATGTATGTGTTCAGGCTGTTCTCTCTGGCTAGAATATGTTTTAACTTTTCTCTGTTTATGCAAATCCTATTTATGCTTCAACGGCCTGTTCAAATCTCAACTCCTCTCTCTTCCATATGTTGGCAATTGGAAATGATTTCTCCCTCCATAATTATTTCTCACTTCTAATTTGGGAAATTCCTGATGAACTGGTTGATGGTATTACACAGATCTCTCTATCATAGGCCCATCATTTAATGGTATTTAAATTTGAGTCATCTGCCATGTAGTCAATAAGAAACATACATTAGAGTAGCTAATGGTGGGGATTGTGGAGTCAATTGCTTAGGCTCAAATCCCAGTTCTCCTACTTACTCATACCATGGGAGAGTTTCTTATCCTCTATGTGCCTCAGCTTTCCTTATCTGTGAAATGGAAGCAATAATTGTACCTATCTCATATAATTGTAACGAGTTTTAAATGGGAAAGTGCAAGTGAAGCACCTAGAACATTTTCTGGCCCATGGGAAGTGCTCAGGAAATGTCATCTTTCATTATCTTCCTGGAAAACAAGGGTTTTGTTTTTTTGTTTTTTTTCTTTTCTTTTCTTTTCTTTTTTCTCAGAGCACACTTATTCATTCTATGCATATGCATTTGGTACACATAGTATAAGAGGTACTGGTATATTGACTTTGAATAGCAGTATGAACAAAATAAAGAACTTACTGCTGAGCTTACATTCTAGTAAAATGTTTGAACTCCTGACTGTCCTCAGCTCCCTCCACCCACATTGGAACCAAAGGGTTGCTGCTGTTCCTGAGGTCACGGTGCTTCCAGCTTTCCCTTAGTCCCATCCTCTCAGTATGGGAAACGGAGCAAATTCCAGGAAGCTTGAATTGAAGTTCTAGAGAGACAGGATGACCTAGAGAAAAGCTCACAGACTTTGAAATAAGAAAGAGCTTACTTCCCTGTTCAGGTCTACTATTTACCAGCTGACTGACTTTGAACCCAGTAACTTTCCTGAGCTTCAGTTTCCTACACTTCAGAATCAGTATAATAATACCACTTAGGATCATTGTGTAAATCAATTGAAATAAATATTTAAAGTGCCTGGCAATAGTTATATACCCAATAAATGCAAGCTATTATTGTTTTTATGGAAGTGTATATATTTGTTATATATATATGAGACTTTTACAATAAAACATCCTAGAATACCTACCTCATGATCCTGCTTCACTAAAATTAGATTTAATTATTTAAATTTAATTTATTAGAAGCATAGCAAGCGATTTTAAAAACCCAATGAATTACATGCTCTTTAATAAATCAAATGACTCTAAATGAGTCTAAGTATATAAACTAATATCTTAACATAGAATCTCTTTTCTCATAAAACAAAACAAAAATTGCTATTTATGGGATCCGTGAGATAGTTCGTAACTTGTTCACATTGTTATGCTAATTCCCTTCCCTGGTTCTCTTTTCACCTTTGCCAGCATCCATGACTAGACATATTTTTAATGCCCAGAAGAGGCCATCCTTCTTGTAACCCAGAGGTCAAGCAGAGCTGTATGGAACCGTGGGACACTCATGTCCTGGCTTCTATGGTTCTTCCTCGGGTTTGGTATTATCCCGGATGGTGCTCACTATGCAAAATACCAGCCTGTCACCATAGTTAGAATAATGTTCTAAGTTTCCTTAATAAAAGACAAACAATTATTTTTATTATCTACGGCTGAGCTAGCCACTATGTTAGCCACTAGCCATGGTGGCTGTTGAGCAGGGGTGTGCTGGTAAATGTTTACAACTCAAGATCTCTCTCTTAACAAAAACAAATCAGCATTTTTCCGTTTCTGTGGTCTAAATACTACCACCATGGACAATTTTCCTCTACTTTCAACCAGCTCATGAAATCCTGAAAATTTAATAACCAGCTCTTGCAATCCAGTGTGAGCTGGCTCCAGCATACCACTGAAATGACTAGTCCACATTGAAATGTGTTTCAGATTAAAATACACACTACATTTCTAAGGCTTAATATGAAAAAAATAAAAATTTCTTTATTAATATTTTATATTACTCATTAATATTTTATATTAAAATTATAATAATTTAGAAATATTGAGTTAAATAAAATATATTATTAAAATTAATTATGACTGTTATTTTTTACCTTTTAATGTAGTTACAAAAAAACTTAAAATTACCTATGTGTGGTCTACATTATATTTCTATTTTCAGCACCGAACTAGGAAATAATTTTCAAACAAGTATTTTTTTATATTTTAAACTATATTGTATTGGAATATACTATTTTTTAGTTACATTGTTGACTAAAATGTGGTTAAAATCAATTTTCCAGAATCCTTATTCTGCTTAAATAACTTAGAAAAGTGATGGTCCAGACAAGTATCTTGGTGTGCTCCACCCTCAGACAAAAAGCTTTGAGTACACACACACACACACACACACACATACACATAAACCTTTCTTATCACTTTCCAGATTCCTTAGTATTAAATGACACTTGAAAACACTTTATATTTGACATATCTGGTAAGGATAGGTTGAATGGGAAATCCTAAAATGTATGATGTGGTCAAACCTAGTAACCCTGAGCCTTCCTGTAAGAAATAATGGGTGAAGCTAATAGAAAACTGCAGAGCATGGGCTGCATTCAGGGACATGAGCTTTATTGAGGCCTGTAATTTTCCAGTGGTTCCACTGATGGCCTCCAAATATGCGTACACAGGAGAGTGAAAGGCCTTTGACTGCTCTTGAGTGAGTTGATAGATCCGCTTAAAGGAATGAAAATGCATCCTCATAATTGAGCTGTACCTTAATAAACAAAGGAAGACCAGGATGCAAAAGGGGTGCCTTCAGGGCTAGAAGTCACAGCTGTCAGGTGACATATGAGCTCTGTCAGGTGACCGTGCTCGCTAAGCTTGTTGGGAAACATTTCTTGTGACCTTGTTTCACACCAAAGGGTAGAATGGTTTCACCCACCAAAAAGATAAATTCCCAACTCTACAGGCCTTTGTCACTAGGAAATCCCTGGGATCTGGCAAGTCATTGTGCATATAGCTTTTTCTTGTATTATGCTAATGTGTATAGAATAATTATTGTCATCCTCACAGAAAACCATGATGTGAAGGTGTACATTTATAGAGCTCCTTCCTGGGTACAGCACAATGAATGTAGAATGACATCATTGTGGAGGGAAGCACACTGGACTTGCCTCAGGAGACCGCCATTCCAGTTCTGACTTCCTCACTAACTCTCTTTATCCCTGGGCACTCCCTTTAGCCACTAGACTTTAGATTTTTCACCTGCAAAACAGGAATAATAGTAGAAGCCTTATGAGGTGATTGTGAGCTTGAGTTAAGCAATTATGTAAGAAAGGACGTTAACTGTGGAATATTCTATACAGGCTGTGTTACCATTAAACAGCTTTAGGGAGCAAGTAGGGGTTGTCAAAGATGGTAATTTCTGAGGAAAATCTACCTTTTGAGTTATGTTTCAAATAAATAATTCATTGCGCAAGGCTGTCTAAAATTGGAAGCTCTCTACAAAGTGTTGAGGAAGCTTTAAAAAGAGCAGCTATTTCCCCTGCTCTTCGGAGTTTATGGTTTAGTTTGGAAAATGTGAATAAACATGTAAAACAAACAGAGGGCAATTCTAAGAACTATTTAAATACAGCATGTTGGTGTGAATTAGCTGAGTTCCCCTGGCACATTTGTTATGAGTAAGAGACCAGACTAGGTGTTATTCTGTGGAGGTTTAAGGAAGGAGGTGAGTCTTGGGCAGAGGCTTACAATATGTTTGGATTCTGAACTGAACTGAAGGGAGGAAGGCAAAATAAAGAAATTGTAATAGTTACAGCAAAGGGTAGAAGATAAAAAGTCAGGGAAAAAGTCCTGAAATGTTTGGAAGTCATGCATGAAAGCTTTGGGCCAGCTGATGTGAGGTTCTGGAACGTTAAACCACGCTCTGGCTTACATCAATTGTTCAGTAGGAAGATACTGAAGCTCCTGAGTAATATTCATTAAACGGAACACCGTGATCACTAGAGCGAAATATTCCAGAGCTGAATGAGCTCTCTATGAGAGAGCTCTGTTTTCTCATCTGTAATATGGAATCCTCTTATTAGGATTTTATGAGGATCCTAGACTTAAAATCAAAACTGTCTGCCACGCATGGTCAATATTCAATGGATACTAGCTTTTATTTTACATTGAGACCTTTACATTTCTTAAAGGGCAAAAATCCTTTTTCTTATACCATAAACCTAATCTCAAATTTTTCTCAAGAACCTCAGCCTGCGAGAGGGTCATTAGCTGCACATAGAAAGATCTCTAGTAAATGGCAGGAACTGAGCTGGCACCTGGGCGCCCTGACTTACCACACAGGTGCTCCCCTCCTGTTTGTTCTCTGAATCACTGTGTAGGGTCGGCAGATATAGAAAAGCATCATCTGTAGGTTGAACAATGTCTCAGAAACTTGTTAAAACCATGCAAATATGTTGTTTGGTCAGTATATTCTCAACAAAAGATAACTGAAGTACTATCTTCACACACAGGCAGCAGTAGCTCACAAGCTCTGGAGAACTGCTTGGTTAAGCCGTCCACAGCAGTGGTTGAGCTGTGGCTTAATGAGATCCCAACATCAAAAACAGGCCCTGTTGACTACAGAAACGCCATTTCAGCAGCAAGAAAACCAGGTTGCCGCTTGCTGAAGAGAGAGCCGTGAGGAAGTAGAGGATGCTTGGGATCACTCGTTGGAGGTATTTGTCTATAAAAGTTTTCACACTATTTTGAATAGCCCCTTGCTTTTCTTAGGTGTGTACTCCACGAGACTTGGATTGGATGGGTTATCAAAATGTATTGTCACATTGTAAAATTTATTCATGGATATATTCATTTACCCACCCAACAAAAAATGTGGAGGAAAGTGTTCATTCTGTGCCAGGCTCTACGCTAGGCACCCACAGAGAAATGTAAGAGCAGGGGGTTGCCACCCTTAAGGCGAGGGCTCCCCTCTTTTGGCTCTCTTATTTTAGATGCTGTGTAAGCTCATCCTTCCCTCTCCTCCCCTCCCCTCCCCTTCCCTCCCCTCCCCTCCCCTTCCTTTCCCTTTCTTTTCTTTTCCGTAGAGGTTGCTCAGCAGTACCCTCCACGTATAAAAGAGCAATGCTCATTTTCTGTTAGGAAATTATGGTTTTAAAAAAATTTTAACGTCTTCAGATATTCATAAAATGGAACAGGAGGGGGCTGCTAAACATTTTTAAATGTAAGAATATCAGACAATGAGGTTTGGAAACAGGTTTCTATTCTTAAATCTGTGCTCTGTAGCTGTGTCACCTCTGGCAGGCTACTGAAACTTTCTGGACTCATTTATGAAGTGCAAACTAAACCCTGCCCCACCTACATGACAAGGCTGCTGTGAAGACCAAATGAAGTAATACATGTGAAAATAGTTGTAAAGTATAATAAGCTCTATAAAGATAAAGACCTACCTGCACACGCATGTGTGTGTGTGTTGTGAGTATGTTGAAGTGTGAGAAAGACATAATTTCCAATGCAGAAACAGCATGTACATAATTGTGATCAGTCACCCCAGGTGTTTTCTGTCAGGGCACAGGTGATGATTGTACTCCCATGGGTGATGTGGCAAGTCTGAGAGAGTGTAAATAAAGACAGGAGGGCAGAAACCTGCTTGATCAGCATTGGGAATAGCAGGATCCACAGCTATTCCCAGGGATGTGGAGAAAAGGGCACAGGCGTTGGAGGTCAGCAGACCTGGTTAGAAACTACTCGTGTTTGAAGTTGTGCTCCCTCCACTGCCCTAAGTTAACCACGCCTGACATGTGAGTGAACATGCTTTCTTGCATATCTTACTCATGTGAACAGATTTATATCTATAAGAAACACTCACTTGTGAGCATATATTACACACACCCACAGAAAATATCATCTCCATGGGAGAGAAATATTTGACTGTTTTGTTCAACACTCTATCCCCATCACTCATAACAGGGCCGACACACTGTAAATGCTTAGATTCATCAGCTTTTGTTGTGGTTGTGTTGCATTAAACATTCATTGGCCTTTAACAACAAACATTTGTTTCTTGCTTGTGCATGTAAGGGCTTGTGTGGCTTTCTTTCACTCTCCTCAGTCCTGCTGGGCCAGATTCAGGTCTACTATGTGTTTTCTCATTCTGGGACCCAGGACTGAAATATGTCTTTTCCACTACCTTCCATTGGACTAAATAAATCCCATGGCCAAGTGCAATATCAAAGAAGCAGGGAAGTCTATTCCTTCTGGGAAGAGGGGGTGAATATTTGTTAAGTAATACAGTCTATTGCAGTCTGCTTTCTCTTGTTCACAAATATTGCTTCCATTCATTTAGCACAAAAATATATTCACCCCCTCCTCCCCAAAGAAGAATCCAAATTTCTCGTACAGTCAGATCATTAGGCTCAAAGTCTTGGATCTTATAATAATGTCTGCATCAATATTTCTATATATGGTTCTTCTTACACTGGAGAATACAAACTAGAAGAAGGAAGAAGAAGAGAAAGAAGAGGATGAAGTGTAGAGGAAGAGAAGGAATAGGTGGAGAAGAAATATCCTTTGCTATTATTTCATGACTCCATTTTTAAGCAAGCCTAGCAAAGCACATTCTTCCTGTCGGAGTTAGTACGGAAGAGGACAATTCAGAGCGGCTGTATTCCATGGCTAGGGTTTAGCAAGAAAAATGGCTTCTTTAGGTTCAGGGCTTGCAACTCCATGTTATTTAAAGTTTGTAAAGGATTGTTACCCATTACAGTCTCCAGTCTCATATCTCACTCCTGATCCACTCCTGTGCCTCGTTTTACTCCAGCCACACTGGCCTTCTTGTTCCTGGAAGACTCTGAGGCACCAGGACTTTTCCTTCTCATCAGTCAGGCCTCTGCTCAATTGTACATTTCAGAGTCCTGACCACCTTATCTCAAATCACCCCTCCCAGCGACCGCCAGTCATCTCTCCTCATCCTTTGGCTCTATATTCAGGAACCTACCTGAATTTGTATCATTTAGTGAATTGTTTGCCTGTTATTATCTGCCTGCCCCTCCCTGCCTCAAATGTAAGCTCCATGAGTGTTTGGGTTGTCCCTTCCCTGGAGCCTAGAAGAGGGTAGATGCCCAGTCACCAGCTGTTGAATTAATTAATTGATTGAATGGTAATAAGTTT
>JAQZBX010064818.1:0-16419 GCA_029593785.1 Cabassous unicinctus | reverse complement strand
CATGATTAGTTATTATTAGGGCGTTGACTGGGCCACATCAGTAGGGCATTGAGCCCCACCCCCTGGTGGTTGGGGGAATCAAATATAAAAAGCAAGGCAAAGGACAGAAGGAGCAGTTTTTGAGAAGCAGTTTTGATGTTGGAATTTTGATAATAAAGAGAAGACCCCAGGGGAGAAATAAGCCATTTCCCTGAGAGTTCACAGCTGGCCTTGTGGAGAAAGGCAAAGCCTAGAAAGCCTAATAGTTTACAGCTGACCTTGTGGAGGAAACAGAGGCGCTAAGGCTGGGGAGAAATGCAGCCCTGGGAAAAGAGGAAACCAAGAAGCCTGAACTATGGCAAACGTCAGGAGCTATCTTACTCCAACATGTGGCAATGGACTTTGGTGAGGGAAGAAACTTATGTTATATGGCCTGGCAACTGTGGACTTCTACCCCAAATGAATACCCTTTATAAAGACCAACCAATATCTGGTATTTTGCATCAGCACCCCTTTGCTGACTAATACAGAATTTGGTACAGAGGAGTGGGAAATGCTTTTGTAATTACCCAGATGATGGAATGGTTTTATAAATGGGTAAGGAGTATTTTTTGGAGGAATTGTGAAATGCTTGATGGAAAGGCCTAGATTGCTTTGAAGAAATTGCTGAAAGCAATATGGACACTAAAGAGACTTTTTATGATACCTGAGAAGTAAATGATGAAACTATTATTGGAAACTGGAGGAAAGATATTCCATGTTTTAAAGTTGCAGAAAACTTAGCAAGATTAACTCCTGGTGTTATGTTGGAGACAGAATTTGAAAATGGAGAACCAAGGCAATTAGCTGAAGAGCTTTCCAAGATAAATTCAGAGAATGTGACTTGGCTTCTCCTTGCAGCTTATAGCAAAATACCAGATGAGCAAAATACACTAAGGACTGAACCTTTGGGCACAAAGAAAACAGAAACTGAATCCAGAACTCCCAAGTTTCTGGTAATTAAGTTCCCAGATGAAAGTGCCCCATTTGAAGACTTAGCTGAACCTGCAACTTGTAAATCAGAATTGAAGATGTAGTTATCTTGGAAAGACTTGTAGAAAGTCTTATTGTCTGATGGCTTGGACCCCTACTTCCTGCATGCTAAACCAGCAAAACCACTGTCAGCTTGGACAAAAAAGGACATGGAAAGGAGAGGGCAAAGGAGAAACACCTTTAAGAAGGAAACCATGGAAGCTGAAATCTGGAATTAAGACATCACCTTGGGCCAAGAGAAGAGTCCCACCCATGTGTACAGAGAGAGGGAGTTTGCCCCAGCTGTTGAAGAGGCTGGATGTTCCCACCCGATGTTCTGGGAGAGTTTTGCCTCCCAAGGGTGCAGAGAGGGTAAGTTTGCCCAGCAGTTGAAGAGGGTGGATGTTCCCACCCAATGTTCTGTGAGAGCTTTGTTACCCCAGGGTACAGGGAGGGTGGAGAACATTCCTCAAAATTAAAGCAGTGAAAGTCAGCACCCCAAAGGTCTGAGAGGGGTGCTTCTGTCCCCCATGGATTAGAGAAGGCCAGGTGGTCAACCCATTACTCTGAGAGGGTTGAACCTGTATGCCAAAGATTAGGAGAAATGTTGTCTTCACCTCACTGGACTAGGGGGTTAATACACTAAACCAAAGATTGGGCAAAGTGTGGCAATCACCCCAACACTCTTGGAGGGTGAGGTCTGGAGCTTAGACGACACACAGATGCTTGATGAGGGTGGAAGCAAGAAAATGGCCATTGGGCAAGCCTGTGGAAAGGGTGGGTTCCCATGTGGCCCCAAGGAGAAGAAACCATCATCTTAATAATGACTCTCAGACTTTGAAATCGAATGGAGGATGCCCTGCAGGTTTACTGAACTGTAGAGGATCTGTGACTTATGTTTACCATCCCAATTTCTCCTTATGATAATGAAAATATTTATCCTTTTTCTTTCCATTTGTGTAATGGAAGCAGTTAAATGGTTTTATAAGTTTCAGAGGTCTACAGCAGATGAGATTTTGCCTGAAGATGAACTGTATTTCTTTAAAATGATTATGATATGAGTTTTTACTTGCATTGTTACTGATTTAAGGTATTTTGAATATTGTAACGTATTTTCGGAATTCAGAGTGTAGACATTTGGAAGTTTGATGTAATTATGAAATCCAAAATTGATATTGAATAATGCTTGTAAACTGATCTGTTAATCTGGGCATGATTAAGTTATGATTGGGGTGTTGACTGGGCCATGTCAGTAGGGTGTTGAGCCCCACCCCTTGGTGGATGGGGGAATCAAATATAAAAGGCAAGGCAAAGGACAGAGGGAGCAGTTTTTGAGAAGCAGTTTTGATGTTGGAGTTTTGATGTTGGACAGAAGGCCCCAGGAGAGAGACGAGCCATTTTCCTGAGAGTTCACAGCTGTCCTTGTGGAGAAAGGCAAAGCCTAGGGAGCCTAATAGTCTGCAGCTGACCTTGTAGAGGTAACAGAGGAGCTAAGCCTGTAGAGAAACACAGCCCTGGGAAGAGAGGAACCCAAGAAGCCTGAACCATGACAAACATCAGCAGCTGTCTTGCTCCAACATGTGGCAATCGACTTTGGTGAGGAAAAAAACTTATGCTTTATTTCCTGGTAACTGTGGACTTCCACCCCAAATAAATATCCTTTAAAATGACCAACCAATGTCTGGTATTTTGCATCAGCACTCCGTTGGCTGACCAATGCAAGTACCTTAGAAATTCCATACTACTGAATTCTCACCTCATTGGTTTCTGGGGAGAAATCAGTGCTTAGTCTATTTGTGTATCCTTTGTTTGTAATGAATTGCTTTTCTCTTGCTGCTTTCAGAATTCTCTATCTTTGGCATTTGACAACCTTATTAGTATGTGTCTTGGACTAAGTCTGTTCATATTTATTCTGTTTGGAGCATGTTTATTTGTTGGACATGGATATCTATGTCCTTTAAAAGAGTTTGGGAATTTTAAACCATTATTTTCTCAAATACTCTTTCTGCCCCTTTTCCCTACTGTCTCCTGGGACATTCATGAACCAAGTTTGCTTTGTTTGTTTTGTGGTGTCATTTAGTTCCTTGGGACTCTGCTCACTTTTTCCCATTCTTTTCTCTATCTGTTTTTCTGTTTGTTCTTTCAGATGCCATTTCTTCTAGCTCATTGATCATTTCTTCTGTTTCTTCAAAGATATTGTTATATGCCTCTAATGTATTTTTAATTTCATCCCATGCTTTTTATTCTTGTAACATCTGTTTTCTTCTTTGCATACTTTCAAATTCTTCTTTATGCTCACCCAGTGTCTTCTTAATATCCTTAATATCTTTAGCCACCTCCTTGAATTGACTAAAGAGATTTGTTTGAATATCTATGATTAGCTGTTTCAAATCTTGTATCATTTCTGGAGTTTTCACTTGTTCCTTTGCTTGGGCTATATCTTCCTGTTTCTCAGAATGGCTGTTATTTAGGCAGTTGATTTTCTTTATATGTTTAATCAGGAGACCAATTTCTCTCTCTTGCCTCTGTTGATCAGCTTTATGCTAAAGCTCCTCATTGACACTTGGTTCAAATTACTTTAGACCTCTAGAATAGCTTCGGATTAACTGATTGGATATTTTTCAGCTCTCATTCATATGATTCTTTCCCTGTATCTAAGGTACAATTTTTGAAAATGCAATTTTTGTGTGATCATTTCATAGCCAGGGCAAAGGTTCCTTGATCTGTCCTTTGTTGTTATTATTAATGTTGTTTTCATTTGACTCTATATTTTTTTAACACACATTTCTTTATTTTTAGCTGCTTTTGCCTGGATGGCTAATTTTGATAGGAGTGTACTCACAGAGACTACCTTCCCAAGTCAGTTTTTTCCAAGCCAAATCAGGACCTGTGACCCACAAAGGGATGCATATCATATCCAAAGTGTCTTGGGGAGATCTAAAAGACTGCCAATCTTCTTTTGACAGATCTCTGAATCTGTGATTTCTTGACATGCTAAGCAGATGGCACTCTTCAGCCAGCTATTCCCCACATTCCTAATGTGGTACTGTGCTTTTAATTCTTAACAATCCACCCCTGCTGGGGGAATGGTTGAGACACACTCTACTTTGGCTGCAGTGGGTTGATACTGTTACACTTGTCCCAGACACTGTGCTATGAATTCTTTAATCAACTGCCACAACCTGTGCTGTGCCTTGCCTCCCTCTTTCTTGAGGAAGAGCCACCCTATAATAAGCTGTTTCCTGTTGCCCCAAGAAGGCACTGTGTCAATTCCTCCTCAGCCAGGGGTGAGGTTGAAACAGGCTGCTGAGTGCTTCCTCTCCTGGACATGTTGAAACTGTTCCCCACAGGCCTGAGAAATTGCAGTGTCTCTACATCAAATCTGCTTCTTCCCCTGCATGGGGTAGGAGTTGAAAAGAGGCTGCTAATTTTTTTCTATGCTGAGCATGTTGAAATTGTCCCATTGCCCTGAAAAACTGATCAAACTCCACCCCCACTTAATCACTTCCCAGAACCAGGGTTGAAACAGCTGGCTGGTTTCTGTCTTGGGAAAGTTGAAACTTTATCTTTTCTTAAAGGTGAAATTAAGCATTCTGAATTCTCTAATCAATAACCACACTCTGTGCTTAACCTTATCCCCCACTTTTCTTGGAGAAGAGCTTCCCTTCAGCAAAACTTATCTCCTCAGCCCCAAGGTATTACTGTGCCTCTAAATGAACCTGGTTTCCTTTCTTGCCAGGGCTCGGGTTAAAACAGAGGCTTCTGCTAAGCTTGTGGTTGATGTCCTGGAACTAGGTCCATGAAAACAGTGCTGCAGGTGAGAAAAGATGAGAAAGAAATAACCAGGGTCAGGGGACCCTCCATCTGAGGGAAAGAGAGTGCCGCTGCATAAAACATCATGGCTTACTTAGCCTTAGAACAAAGAAAACATTATACGCATGTGCTAAGACAATAGATACGTGATGGGCTACACGTTACTAAAGGCAGCAAGTCTTTAGGGTTAATAGTTCTGTTCTCATTACATTCCTGCACTGACATAACAAACCATGTTAATCATTATCTGACATATACTAAATACACTCCTAGAAACACAGAATGCTTCTCCACCAGGCTCATGCCAGATCTTATCTTAGTGTGTTGAGACTAGAGACGCCTGTCCCATACATACCAAGGAGGCATGCTTTCTGTCCTGAGTCATGGCCTTTAATTGTACTCCTTCATTTCCCCCTTTTTTATTAATTATTTTTTTAAGTGATGATCATAGGAGCCATTATATAAGATGATACAAGGTGACTTCTTGTCATACTTGTTTTCTTCCATAGGCTCTTGTGACTGTGCCTGTCTTAGGTTGTCCTCCTCTGAGAATCTTACCCATCATTGGTTCCAGTCAAGCTTTTGAGCTCTTACACGGAAGGCAATTTCATTTATAGTTTATACTTCTTCAGGTTCCTTATGTGTATGCTATAATGTAGATAATTAATAGTAAAATAAAGGGGTTATTAGTATACTACTTTCTACCATAAATAATGTAAAATTAGTTTTCCATGGCCAAGTTTATTAACATAAATGTATTTATTTGGTCTAATTTTTCATTTTTTCTATGAATATATGTTATTACTTTACCCCTGAAAGTACAATTAAAATGCATATAACAATAATTTCTAATCCAAACCAAAATGTTATTTGAGCTCTGCTTTGTTTCCACCAGTGAAATGGATTGACAGTATTTAAATTTTCAGACAATTCATTCCAAAATTCTGAACCAGGGTTTCTTTCTATTCATTTTGAGACATGCTCAACACTTTCTTTTGCAATTCCAAAATACCTAAAGAAATATTATGCTCATATCCAATCAAATGATTTTTTTACCTCTTCCCAATCATGCTCACTATTATTGTAAGTCAAAGGAGTAATACAAAAAGAAATTTCATTCCAATCATATTTAAGAGCTCTTAACAAGTATGAATTATACATTTGATTATCCAAATGTATAATAGTTGTTTCAAGGTCATTCATACAATTATTCAGTTCCATATCAATGTGAAACTGGCTATGCCACATCTCACTTGCATTTTTATGCCAGTCCTTAACATATTGTTGAGTCTGGACTCCTTGAGGTAGGGCTGTACCAGCCATGGCTGCAGCAGTCATGAGGCCATTCAGTCTGAAAATTCCTGCTATTAAAAGTCCACTCAGTCTTTTAGTTCTTTTTAAATAATGGTCAAGGAAGTGCCGCAGCAACTGGGATTCTGGAGACTGCTGCCAATGTCTGGTCATCTGAACCAGTAACCATACTCCTTTTCTTCTTCTTGCTATAAAAAGAGTTTGATTTTCCTGGAAATATGAATTCTTAAGACATGTAAACAAAGAGCAATTGGAGTAGCTAACATTCCTTTCACCAAATTTACTTTCCCAATGATAAAAACTATAGGATCTCATACACATACTGTAAGAAATTGAGTTGATTTTCCTTTTAAACTGGTAATATTAGTTTTATTGCCTTGCCATTCAAAAGTTGGGCCAGTTCCCCAAAACAATTTCTAAAAATAATTTTGAGTTTTGTTAAGATTAGTGTCCCATTGTTGTGGGATAAATCATCCTTGATTTTTCCAATTTATTGAGCTGTTAGTAAATGCCATATTACCAAAATTCCAGAAATAAGGATTACTGTCATTAGTGGTTATGGTAGAATTGTTAATGAATCAAGATATGGTTGTGTTTTTAACAGGCTTCAGATTTCCTATAAGGGCCCGATTCTTTACAATTCCATAGGAATCATTAAACAACACAACCTCTGTAAAACCATGACATACATGCTATTTGTCATTAAGTAATCTGTTTTATAAGAGACATGTAAGGTTTACCATAGTTTCTGATTTATATGGTAAAGAAGGGAAAATGAGAATATAAATTCGAGTTTGATTTTTCTCTGTTAAAACTACACTGCAATTTTGAGTTTGCATGCATGCAGAACCATGTCCAATACAAAGACGGTGGTCTATAAAAGGTAAAGTTAAATTTTCTATAAATTTCCCTTCTTCTTTTGGCTTTAAGGGTAGCTGTAAGTCTATAGGTCCCAGGAAATGGTGAAACTGATTACAATAAATTCGTTAAGACTCATTGGCCCAAGTTAAAAGCTCTAAAAGACATAGGTTGGTAATGTATGCCCAATAAGTGTAATTATGATGGTATCTTACCTTGACCTAATACTTTACCTATAATTAATCCAATGTGAAACCACCATGTCCCTAGTTTCAGTTTCGGCAGCATTTTCAACTCTGGGCCTGATTCTTCTGGAGGAGATCCACTGCTGTTCTCCTGTTTCTGTAATGATAAGAGCAAAACCTCAGCCCCATATTTTTAGCTCTCCTTTTTCCCATTTCTTGCTTGTTTCATTTTCCAGTATATCAGTTGTCTGCATTTTTCATTTTTCATTCTTTTTATTAATTTCCCACTGTCTTTCTGCTGCTGTGGTATTAGAAATTTGTTGTCTATTAAGAAAATTTAAGGTAGGCAATGCTTTAGATAG
The DNA here is from genome assembly GCA_029593785.1 of Cabassous unicinctus. Taxonomy (NCBI): domain Eukaryota; kingdom Metazoa; phylum Chordata; class Mammalia; order Cingulata; family Chlamyphoridae; genus Cabassous; species Cabassous unicinctus. The sequence continues at coordinate 8,900 of JAQZBX010064818.1, read as the reverse complement.
TTTGTCGTTAGCAGATTCTCCTCCATCTCCCCCTTTTTGTTTTTCCAACATTAATTTTAGTAAGTGATTGCTTTTTCCACAATACCTTGACACTTGGGGTTATTTGCTTGGGTAAGAGAATGTTGGAGATTTTTATAGACATGTGGTAAAAGTGTTTTTGAATTAAATGAAAATTTGGGAGACACTGGGGAAAGAGGGGGGAAAGGTGCCAGGGTACAGACTGGACACCTGATAATGCAGTGATAAAAGGAAAAAATAAAATAAAATTTTTTTGTTTGTTTTTAATCCCCATTTTTTGACTGTCCCAATCCATTAATTGTATTTTATTTTTTAGTTTTTTTTTCTGAGTTTCCATGCATTTTATCACTTGCATTAAAGCTTATCATTATTATTTCATTTTACTATTAATTGTATTTGGTTATTATATGAGCTTCATCTTTGAGGAAGTTTAAATCACAGAAGGGTTACAATGGGGGCTGCAGAGGATCATTGGTGGGAGGAGTCTAGGATGGGGGATTCATGGGAGGAAGTTCATCTGAATACACATGAAAGATATATAAAATTGTTCAAATGATCAAGGGATGGGGCAGGGTCACAGTGGGTAGACAATCACTCAATAAATGAGGGAATACTGAATTCCCAGCCTGAAGAGTTCTGCCAAATTCTCCAAGAGAGCAGGGCCAGTGTCTGGCAAAAGAGGATGGTGCACTGATGGGTTCTTGTTATTGATGACTAGCCTTATGAGTCTTTGCTCTTGTAATTGAAACTTAGCCTACTGTTAGGGGGTGCCTGAGTGTTGCCACCTGAGATCCTCCTTGTTTCTCAAATGTGGCTACTCTCTAAGCCAAAATCAGAATATGAATTCATTACATTCCCCCCGCCAGTGTGGGACATGACTCCCAGGAATGAGCCTCCATGGCAACGAGGGATTAAAACCAAGTGCCAACTGGCAATACAACTGGAAAAAGCCCTTGAATAAAAGGGGTACAAGGTAAAGACAAATGAGGTCATGTGGCTAAGAGACTTCAAAGAGAGTCGTGAGGTCATCCCAGAGGTAACGTTTATGCACACTTCAGTAGCATCTCATAGAACACCAAATTGGATATCACCCCACACAGAGGGGCTTCTGAGGGCTCTGGAGATACCCAGGTCCTATATAAGGGGGGATAGCTCCAGAGATTGATGCCTTATCAGTGGGCTCTACTTTGGAATCTGTGCTCCTGAAAGTGACAGAGTCACACTCAAATAAGTCCTCCCTGCACATGGTCCATCAGTCCCTTCTGTTCAATCCTATATGTGATGCTGGAGTTTGTAGGTGTACTTCCAGATACTGGAGCCACTGGCCTGCCCTGGTGCCAGCTGTGCCTGAAATCTTGGTGGAGCTGCAACTCCTACTCGACAGCTCAATGGACAGATCCAAGTCACCTGGTGAGGAGACAATGATGGACAATGGCTATCCCAGGGAATGGAGAGAGCCTGAAGCTGCAGGCAGGATAATCCCATCCACCGTATCCATGTGATATAAGCCCACTCTCACTTGGAGGTGGAGTGGACATCACCATCCCAGACTCCTCAGGACTGGGGGAAGAGCTATGGACTAGAGTGGACCTAATGATAGTCTGTTGTAGACATATTGTGATTCAAGCAATGGAAGAAATTATAACAGTGAGGTGGAGTCAGTGGTCACTAGACACTTTCAGGGCAGGGAAGGGTAAAACAGTTGTTTGACAGGTCCTTTTTCAGGACTTGGGAATTATCCTAAGGGACATTACAATGAAAGATATAGGCCATTTTACATCAGCATATACCATGCAGAACTGTGTGGGAGAGAGTTTGATCTACAATGTGAACTATGGTCCATGCTTAGTGGCAAAGTCCCAGGATGTATATATCCATTGCAGGCGATGTGCCACACTAATGAAAGTTGTTTATGTGGGATTTTATGGGAGGTGTGGAAGGTGTGGAACATGGGAATCCCTGTAATTTTTGTGTAACATTTATGTAATCTAAGCATCTTTTAAGTATATATGAGTGTGAGTGTGTGTGTGTGTGTGTGTGTGTGTGTGTGTGTTTGAGGGGACTGCAATGAGGGTAAATACATGCTTGTGGGAAGGCAGAATGAGTAAGGCGTAAAACTGTAAAGGCATAATATTGACACATGGTGGGTGTATTGAACATTTCTTGTGGCAGGACCTTTTATAAAGATGTAGTTAATGTATTATTTTTAATAATTGAAAGAATATAAATTAAGGGAAGGATCATTTATACACAGGGGTTTAACTGTTATAGTCCAATCTTTTATAATATGTATACATACATTCACATGCTTACCAAACCAGCGGACACACTGATATACTTGGCTTATTGTTGGCTAGAGTCCTGGATAGATACAAGATAAATGTTAATATGTATATTTATTTTAATAAGATTATAGTGACAATTAGAGTGAGAAACATGGATAACATAATTAATTAAAAGATTAAGCTAATATTGAACAAAGTTACAGAATGACAGATAAATAGAGCAGTTTTATATATACATACTTGCCAATATTTAGCTTTTAGCTGGGAAGTGTTGAATTAGCAAATGATACTAGAGTTTTGGTTGACTGTGTTTAGGATTAATGAATTTGATACTATAGATGCCAACTTGTGAGTATTTTGCTAATTCCTGAGGAAGGGGCCAGCCTCCCTGGGAAGGAACACAGCACTCCTTGGGCAGTATATTTTAAGGTTTATGTATCAGTCCCCGGGAGCGTGGCCAGCTCCTCCAGGGAGGAATACAATACTTTTTGAAATGTACTTTATCTTTCTTAATTGGTTACAAAACATCCTTGATGTCCTTACTATTTTAAGTTCCATTATTTTTCCTGAAGTGTGAAAAATGTTAAGATTTACATATACATATAATAAAATACATTTATGTATAACATAAAAGTTATTAAATTAAGTATGCAATGTAGTGCAATAAAGTTTTAATTAATATTTATGTTACACAAAATTCATAACTACAGTGTATTATGTAACGAGACAATAAGACTTTTAACCAGCAGATATCCAATGAATAAACTTTTATTTTATTTTTTTGCATTTAAGATTCTTAGTAGCATGATAAGAATTACCTTAATTTCTTTATTTTCTAAAGTTTGAGGCATAGAGAAAAACAAATTATTTCTTATTTGGGCTGTGGGGCAATACATTAACTTGTAATTTTAATACCTGCATTGGTTTTGTTGTTAACATTATAATTATAGTTGGGGCTATAGCTCACAATTTTGAATATAAACATAATTTATTGTTGGCTATTTTACACAAAGTGGAATGTGGACTGGCTTGACTTGTTTGAGTTTAATTTTTTGTAACAACTGGTAATATTTGGGACTGCTGCACATTGCAGTGGTGTTATTTTAATTTGCTATTATTTATTGTTATGCACTGCACCTGGCAGCCCCTAATGGTTACATTCTTTCTGTAGTCATAGACTTATTTATTTATTTTTTTTAAAGTGGTGGGGTAAATCAGATAAAGTTAAGTTAAAGCATCTGCCTTTTGATTTTTAGGCAGAGAGGTAGTTTTTGTGACACATATTATTATCATATTTTAAAATATTTAAAATTATGATTAATAGCATTATATTTTTATTTAATATTATACTGAAACATTATTAAACTCTCAGAAATTTCATGCATTTTTAAAGTATTCATATGAACTTTTTATTCATACAACTTTAATTGTCATAAACTTAGAAAATTTCTTTTAATTGTACAATAGTTTTAAATACTTCATTCCACTTATAATATGTCACATGAACTAAACTATTTTTAGCTTTTTAGCTTTTTCTAGGCAACAGACCAAATCATTTGTAACAGTTTGAAATAAAAAGCTACTTTTTGAGAAAGCAGGTTTAAACATTATGGTTATCTAAAAGTGATAAAACTTGTTTATTCAAGGAAAAGATAAGGTTAAAGTATAAGAAGCTATTTATTAAAACAGACTTTCTTTTCCTTAATAATAAAAGCACATTCTATATACCTTCCATACTTAAGTTACCACAATGATTTTGGAAACTGTTTCCAAACAAACTTCTGATAACATACAATTACCTTCAACATTAAACAAACTTGTTAGAATAATGATTTAATTTGATCATAATTATTTTGATTATTTTAAATTAATACCATATTTATTTATTAATATAAGTGCTAATTTAATTTTGGCCATTTGAATAGAGCTCTTATAATAATTTTCATTTATCAATTTAATATTACCATCTTGAGGTATCAAAATATACACTGACACTGAACAAACAAACACAAAACAAGTTACAACATATCAATAGAAACACATCTTTGATTTTATTGCTTTTGAGAATTTTTCTGGAAATTGTATTGCTAAGTTTTCTTACTTTTGCAGTGGTTTAATTTTATTAGCCTCTATCATCCCACAGCCTTATCATTATGTAGGCAGCAGGAGGTTTACAAAGTTGCTGGTGGAATGTTTTCCTTATTTTAGTTAACTCTTTGGCAGAATAGTGATGCCCTTGCAACTAATGCTTGGTCATTCTAATATTAATCTTACTAAATTTTTTGGAATAGTCCCATTTGTTCCTGAATTAGTTAGACAGACTTTATTTTGTTTCTCAAGTCTTAATTTTTTGGTAGTGGCAAAGTCCAGGCAGGCACTTCTCTAGTTGGCCACACATAAGTTTGCTGAGAATTTGTGGGGGCAAAATTAACATTAATCCATTGTGAATTTCAAACAGGTGGTGCTGTTGCAGAGGCTGCTTTTAACAGTCCTTTTCATAATGAGCAGACTTTCCACAGTTAAAACAGATTCTGCAAACCGAAAGAAGCTGCAAAGCTTCACAATCACCTGCTTTACTTGTTTGTGCTATGCATTTCATGAGTGTCGTCTGTGGTAAAGGAATTTTCAAAAATGATTTTGGAGGATTTAATGACAGCTCCAAAAAGGGGGTTTAGGGAACTTGACTGAGGGTTAAATGCTGGGGCAAATGGCAGGTTAAGGGAAGTCTTTTTAGGCCAATCAACATCTGCAGCTGGAACTGAAGGGTTAAGGTTGACTGCTGGAGCTGAAGGGTTATTAATAGCTTGCATTTCCATTACTGCTGTCAGTGTAGCAAGTAGGTCCTGCAGAGAGTGGTGGTTGTTTGACAACCTTAGGAGGAATCCATGAAGTGCATTTTAAAAACTGTAAAAATTTTGAATTTGGGAAATGATTGTCAATTGTTCCAATAAAGTCTGCTAAGGCCACTTGCCAAGAGTTACTGAACTGCCAGAGCTGAGAAGTCTCCTGCCTTGTAAGGTCCAGTATGATTATATCAGGATCTCTAGCCATAAACTCTCTCAGGAGAATACGGCCTTTTGGTATTATTGCTGTAATTTTATTCAGGAAAAGTATGAAGTTTTTTTGTATTTTTTTTGGTTAAGAATATCCATTCTATCATGCCCTCCTCTTGCCAAAGTATCACAGTAGGGGAATGGCAAGATGGAAATATTAAAAATGAAATTGGAAGATTCATATTTATCCTTGTTAGTTGGCTATTTTGTACTCTTTTTTCCAACCCTTTTAACTCCTTTTTTGCTTTTGGGCTTAAAATGCGAGGGCTATTCAAGTCAGAGTCCCTGTTAGAGTATTGAAAAGATTACTTAAAGCATACATTGGAATTCCTAAAGTAGACTGTACCCAATAAATATCACCCAGTAATTTTTGAAAATCATTTAAAGTACATAAATGATCAGATTGAAACTACCTTTTGCGGAGTTATAATATTTCCATTAATAGTATGACCCAAATATTGAAAAGGAGCCTGTTTTTGAATTTTTTTTTTCTTCTGCTATTTGTAACCCTTGTTGAGGAAGAATTTCTTTAGCCAGCTAAAATAGTTGTTTCAGATCAGAAGTTTGCTCGGTGGCAAAAAGAATATCATACATATAATGTATAATCATAGCATTGGGAAACTATTTTTGTAAAATTTGTAATGAAATGTGAAAAAAGGATTGACATAATGTAGGACTGTTCATCATTCCCTGAGGTAAAACTTTCCAACGATATCATCCAGTAGGAGCTGAGTGATTAATAGAAGGAATAGTAAATGCAAATTTTTCTCTATCATTGGGATTGAGAGGAATAGTAAAGAAACAATCTTTTAGATCAATAATAACAATATGCCATCCCCAATCATAGTTGGGGATGGCAAACCAGACTCTAAAGATCCCATAGGTTGAATAGCTTTGTTAATTTCATGTAAACCAGTCAACATGCACCATTTACCAGATTTCTTTTTAATTACAAAAACTGGAGAATTCCATGGACTAGTAGAGGTTTCAATATGCCCTGCCATTAACTGCTCATGTACTAATATTTTTAGGGCTTCTAACTTTTCTTTTGGAAGGTGCCACTCTTCAACCCAGATAGGTTTGGTTGTTAACCATTTTAAAGGTAATGTGAAGCCCTTTGCAACAGTAGCCCCTACTCTAAATTTGAATATCCTAGGCCATTGTAGTCTCCAATAAGTCATGCTCAGGTCGGGAATGGGGAGCATATTGCATATGAGTAATAAGATGCTTAGCTGTATCAGAAACGTGAGGAATATTCAAATAAGCTCTGTATTGGTATAATAAATCTCTTTCCCATAAGTTTCCTGACTTATTAATGAGACTGTCATTCTTATGATATCTAGAATGGCATTCATTGGCCCAGTGTAACCATTTCTGGCAGGTCAGACACACATGAGTTGGTATTGGTCTATTATTGCCGCTAGATGGAGCTCTAACACTAGTTTTGGCTCGGCAATCTTTTGGAGCAGGCAGCATAATGACCACTGGAAAAGTTCCATAAACTCCCTTTTTCTTTCCTTCTCTTTTATTGAACATGAGTTTATCTGTTTTTGGTTGTTCATGAATTTTTTCATATATAGTTTCATTGAAATCAACATCAGTTAGTTCTGCTATCAGTCCAGGGATAGCAGTTTCCTGTTTAATATCTTCATTTTTCATCTGATTGTAATGGTTCGAGAGCAACAGAAATAAGACTACATAAAGAACATACATGTATGGGAATTATCTCTCCCTTTTGATAAGCCCTTTTTAAAGCTTTCATGACTAACTTCCATTGTTTCAGATTTAAAATATCCCACCCTTGAGGCTGAAACCAATAATAATGATTCTGTACAAGAGAAAATTTCCTCAAAAGCTGAGGATTTAATAGTTACACTGGTGCTTTTTAATAAAGTTTTTAACACTCTAGAGTACTCTTCAAAATTCCATTGCTTATTACCCATTTCCCTGATGATCCCAAGTATGTAACTTTACCTTTTTTGAAAACTGTTCATCAGGAACTCCTTGGTCCACTGTGCACGGAGCAAAAGAAAAATTGCATTTTCACAGCACTGTTCAGGTGCCAAATGTTGATGTCCTGGAACTAGGTCTGTGAAAACGGTGCTGCAGATAAGAAAAGATGAGAAAGAAATAACTGGGTTCAGGGGTCCCTCCATCTGAAAGGAGGAGAGTGCTGCTGCATGAAACATTGTGGCTTTTATTTAGCTTTAGAACAAAGAAAATACATGTGTGCATGTGCAAAGGTAATAGATACGTGACCCGCTACATGTTACTAAAGTCAGCAAGTCTTTAGGGTTAATAGTTCAGTTCTCCTTACATTCCTGCATGTAACAGACCTTGTTAATCATTATCTGACAAATACTAAATACACTCCTAGAAACACAGAATGCTTCTCCACCAGGCTCCTATCAGATATCATCTTAGTGTCTTGAGAGTAGAGACACCTGTCCCATACATACCAAGGTGGCCTGCTTTCTGTCATTAGTCATGGCCTTTAATTGAACTCCTTCACTTCTTTCGTGGGTAGGTTTAAACTGTAACTGTGCTCTGGACTGGAAAACAGCTAAAAAGAATTTGTGAATAAATAGCTGGTAGTTGGTGCCCAGCCATGCCCCCTTCCCATGTTTTCTAGCCAGGGAGTGGCTCCTGAGGCAGACCGCAGTGGGATGGGTACCAGTCTCTGCAGTGTGGAAGGACATACTCAAAAATCTTTACCACAGTTTTTCAGTCTCTCTCTTTCACTCTTCCCTGAGATGGTGTAAAGTAGTATTCTGGTCCCCAGAGCCCCAAAACAGTTGATTTAGACATTTCCTGGCTAATTGCTAGTGGCTATGAAGGAGCAAATGCAAACTGAATCCTACAGCTCCCTTTTCCACCATTTTGGAATCTCTTTTTTCCCATTGCATTTTTAAGGTACAGAACTAGTATAAAAAAATATACTGGCAAATTTGGTGGCATAGAAAAAGGAGATAGTTGAAGCACGAGCACTGGATAAAATTTAAAAGATATACAAATTCCACTTCTATAAGATGCAGGACTCTGAACAAAATATTGTACTAAATCTAACAATTTTCAAAAAACCAGATAATCTAAAAAGTTATATCTTTTCATGAGAGCACCAGAAATTTAAAATTACAAAGTCCAAGAAATTTGAATTTCAATAATGTACCCAACCCTCAAAGAGGAGATGTTACAAAATCTTTCAACATTGTCAGAGGGTGGAAGAAAGATTTGGCCATAAAATAGACAGTTAATAAGAAATCAGTTAAATTATAAAGAATTATTAAAGACAAGTAAGGCCTAGAGTGTCACCCGGAAAAAGCAGAAAAACCTAGAATAAAGGTATTTGCATTTTTCCCAAAGTCTTATCTGAAGGTCTCTACTAAATGATCATGAGAAAGATTGGGGCATGTCTTGGAGATCTTCAGACAAGGTCATCATGCAACACTTAAAATATCAAACCTCCTCTTCTCTAACCAAATTAGGGGCTGCTATTAATTTGCCAACTACATCTTTATTCTTACATTAGTCTGCCCTAATATTT
>JAQZBX010064817.1:0-16422 GCA_029593785.1 Cabassous unicinctus | reverse complement strand
TTTACACAATAGAGTTGTGCTTGAAGACTTCTGTATTCATTACATTTTTAGTGTGAGTTCTTTCACATATTCTAAAGGTAGAATATTGACTGTAGTCTTTCACACATAGATGACATTCATGTGCTTTCTCTTCAAGTATGAGTATTTTCGTGTTTTTTAAGGTGAGAACATCGACTGAAAGATTTCACACATAGGTGACATTCATATAGATTCTTTCCAGTGTGAGTTCTTTCATGTTGTCTAAGTATAGAACTTAGACTGAAGGCTTTCCCACATAGATAGCATTCATAAAGTTTCTCTCCAGTGTGAATTCTTTCATGTTGTCTGAGGGCTGATTTTTTTCTGAAGGCTTTCTCACATTGATGACATTTATACAGTTTCTCTCCAGTGTGAGTTCTCTTTTGTACTTTAAGGTTAGAACTATGAAAGAAAGATTTCACACATATATTACAGTTACATGATTTACTTCTAGTTTGGATTTGAATACACTGATTAAATGATGGCTCATTACTGAGGACTTGATGAAATTGTTCTCTGATATAGGATTTCATACACACACAAGGAAACACATACTGAGTTATTGTGTGACTGAATGATATCTTCTCCCAAGTCATTACATTCAAAGGGATCCTAAGAGCATGAGAACTCTGCTGTTGGGAAGGAGGAGAAAGACTATTAAAGGATAACTCACAACTATTCATGAAGTCAGTTCTCTTTGCATGAATTCTAGACTAATCATTCAGTGGGTCTCCCATAGAAAAAATTTCACACATTATTTACATTATTCTGTGTTATTCTCTTGCATGAACATATTTTCTTTTTTGTAACATGTCAATTTCAGGGCTATTTAATTAGATTTGAAACTTCATTATATCACACAGACTAGGTATATGCTCGTGTTTATGCAATTGTCATTCCATAAGACCTCATGTTATGGTTTTAAGTTCAAATTAATATTACCCTCAATTTAAACTTTCCAAAAGTTTTTGCTGGAAGAGTGCTCAATCACTGCTTTAATTACAGTAAGGTGAGTGTTATAAATTTCTTATTTATTCCTTTCCCAGGTCTCTATTTGGATGGCCACTGTTTATATCCATGAAACATACCATTGACAAAGTGATGGATGTGCCCTTCTTGCAGATATGTTGCATGGACAAAATTTCTTTTTTCCAAGGTAACAATCCCTGCCTGAAGTGATTAGGAAATATAAACCACATTGCTAGAACGACATTAACAGAATGAAAAAGTTGAATAACCCCAATGCTAATGTGATAAATTTCAAATATTGTCAATTAGATAGGGAAAGAATGCAAAATTAAGGTATACTTATAATTAAGGTAGAATATTGTGGAGTTAAAATGAGGATAAACTTCAAAGAAGAGGACCATGGAAAAACCAATTTGTGAAATTTTATCTGCAATAAGTATATTAATATTCCTTTGCCTAAAGCTAAAGGCAATGACAGATGGATATTATAATAAAAATTAATACATGTAAGAATAATGACATTATTTGAAGAAAAACCTTTCTCTTGCCAACATTTAAGAGAATAGCAGTCACTTATAGAAAATTTCTGTTAATATTTCCAAGGATCTACTAATTTCCCCCCAAATGATTCCTGTACAAATTCACAGGTTTCTGGGGCTCACCTTGTCTTTGGTCTTGGAGAAATCCTAACATTTCATTCCACAGGGAAATTACAACTGGGAAATTACATCTTCTTTACAGAGTTGATACCCTATTTATGGGGAAAAAATACAATACATTTTGTATTATGTGCTTTTAACAGTGTATTGCCTTCAAGTTCAGGACAGTGTATGAAGAATAATAAAGTAAACATTAAAGGTCAGCACAGGGAAGCATCTATTGAATACAAGATATTCAAAATACTTCAACAGCAAAGATGCTTGACTATTTGCCATAAGACAGGATCTGTAGTCATTGAGAACCATGCACAAGTTAAATATTGCAGTATATTCACTCTTTACAAGAAAATAGATTTTGTTTCCATCGTGGTTGTATAATATTTTTAAACAGAATCCAAAAACATAAGGTCCACAAAAAATAAATAATAGTTATATATGGACATTTGCATGCCTGTTATTTTTCTACTGTGCAATGTTATATAAACATTGTCCCTAAATCATAGCAATTATTTAGATAATATTTAAGCAACTTATATATCCATTTAAATAATATGACTTGAGTTCTCAGCACATTTCTCAGTGTTTTATATTGAGTAGCAATAAATGCGTGGAATTTTAGTCAGGAAGTTAAGATTTCACTAGTTTGAATAAACACGGTAAATAAAAAGTGAAGAATCAAATTACTTCCAGATAGTTTTAAATGTTATGAAAGGATAAGGGTAGAGATTAGAGTAGCATATGAGGAAGCTCTTCCAGATACATGTTGAATAGATAAAAGATATATGAGATAGATTAGACAGAATGACAGTCATATGGATAAGAATAAAGATAGATAGTTAATAAATGAACAAATTTTGTGAGACTCACTAATGGAAACCAGTTTATTGGTAGTCTCTAGCATCACCTCTCTGAATATCTATCTCTGGAAGATGTCCTTCATGCGCCACTCTTCCTGATTGAAGACTAGAGCTCCATATTTGAAGGTCACTACTTTCTAAAACATCACAGATATTCAAATTCAGAAAAGACTATTTCCACCAAAGTCAGAGTAAGGTGGTTTTGAGGACAGAACTGAGGAATGGAGGATCTGCCTGGATAGAAACCTCAAATAATGTTTGTGATTCCTGTTAGATTATTATGCACGCTGACCTGGTATCTATATATGATATACTTGCAGAGACTTTGACAAACTGAACACATAAAGTTTCATTATGTAACTTATGTAACATTATGTAACATATGTAACTTTATGTAACTTTGTGTATGGCAATATAACATGAATTGTGGAGTGATATTTGGCTATTGCATGAAAAACTGATATTTATGATTTCCAGATGGTGATTAAAAAATTTGCACTTCAGAAATCATAACAAAATCACACTTCTCTAATTTCATATTTCATATATGAAATATAAATCTACAAACTCATCACAATGGAAGCAACATCTGTCATCTGACATCTTTTAAACCATGACTAGGGTTTGTTTATTCCAATCCCTCCCAATGACCTCCATTTACCCATCTATGAAATGGTTTAAAAAATTGTTATGAGTTTGGGAGAGATAAATGAGCTAATGTTTAAAGTGCTTCTTACATAACAAACACTGATTTAGTACAAGGGATAGGTCTATTATTCATTAAAATAGCAGAAAATCTTGCAGCAAGGTATAGCATTTTGCAGAACTTACTGGCCACATACAAAACTTAGGATCATTGTGTTCTTACACTTTCATCTTTATAAAATTCAGGTGTTCATGATAAGGTATAAGGCTAGGCAGGCCAGTAGTGTAAGCAGGGACCCCTTGAAATGCTATACTGGATTACAATCATAACAATCTTAAAATAACTCTTCTTGGTTCTAGGAGGCTATATTCAGTTTTACCATGGACCTCCAAATCCTAGTTATCATTGCCAAACTTGTGTCTTTTCTTTGATGCTCAGTTACAAGATAGAGTTAGCCTCTTTATATGTAGTCATTGAGGACCATGCACAAGTTCAAATATTGCAGTATCTTCACTTCCTGCATTTATTGCTGATCTTTCCAGTTCTTCAAAAATTTTCACAGGACCTACAATTTTACTGTAAATAATAAACTATTTTTTCTCTATGAAGAGACAAAGTCAAGTGAAACAAACTCCATATTCATGTGCTTCCACTCATCAAATTTGCATAACATTTATTTACAATGAGGGAAATTATTGATTAGGGATAAGATGGTGATGAGAATTTCAAATATCTTTCCAAAATGCAAAAATACCTTCTATCTATATGCACTTTAAGATGTTTACTATTGAAGAAAATAAATTATTTTCATTGCATCTCTGACATAACCCTCTGTTGTGCTCCCCTGAACAGTACACAATGCTTACCTCTGTGCCTTTAACACTGGATTGATTAAATGCACCTAAAACATTTATTTCCCCTTTGGACTATCAAGCTGTGCTTTTACTCACCTCTATCACATATTGTCACCACAACCGTAAACACATTACTATCACATAAAAAGTTAATGAAGGAATTATTTCCCCACCAAGGACAGGGGCTCCATCTCATCTGAACACAAAGCCTTAATGGAGGCTGGAACAAATTAGCATAAATATTGGAAAGGACATTGTTCCTTACTTAGTCCTTGACTCACCATAATTATCTCAAGGTCCTGGGCACACTTACATGGTTCTCAGATTTTTTTAGTATCTACTGAGTGCACTTAGAATATTCAGAATAGAAGAAATCTGCCCATGGTCTGGCAATATGGATATAGTTTCTGTAGCTATAACACTTCTTCACTCACCATGGGATGCATTGTCAATAGTTAGGCCATGAGATGTATTCTTCTGATGTTTCACACTCAGGCCAAGCAAAAAGCAGGAAATGCTGAGGAAGGAGAAAGAAGCCATGAGATTCAGACTTGTCCACAATTTCCAGAGCCACCAGTCATGAATACCCAAACACTCTTCTGGAAGTATCCTAACAACCAATCAACAGAAACATGTAGTATGCTTCAGAAAAACAGGGGGTGGACTCTCATTTCCCGGTGTCATAAGAAAGAAATAAGAAATATGTTAATTAGCCCATCATTTTCTGAATTTTAAATTCTCTCCATGATTCCAAAACATAGGTATCACTAGCTAATGTCATATGTGGAGTTTGGACTCCACCAATAGATAAACACTATGGAATTTCTAAGACTTAAGTATTCTTGGTTCATGAACTGGCTACGTCTTTCCAATATCTTTCCCAATCCTCTGTACACTTACTCACCTCTTGCTCTATGCTCAGTGCCTGTATACACTTATCCGAAATCATTTTGGTTTCCTCACATGAGATTTCTAGAAATATTACTCCCTCAAACCTGACTTTTAAATATTTCCCCAATAGAATTTTATCACATTCATTCAAATTTAAAATAGAATTCATGATGGAGTTAGTCAATTTAAGAACTTAAATCATATGAAGGGCTCAATGTCACCCATCCTCCAAATCTAGCTCATAAACACCCTTCATCAGAAATTAGCATGAGCATATAATATAAACAGGCTCAGAAAATATGGAATGGATCGGTGCAGGAAATATCTCTTTGATCCATGTGATATTTTAGGAAAATGGTTATGAATTCCTGTCCTACATTAATCTTTAGCTGCAGCATCCCTGCATATAATATAAATGAAAGTATGACTAACTTATAAAATATAGATTCTCCCCTTAAAACTTTAACAATTAATTTCTTCATGGGCAAATGATGACAATGTGTTATAAGCAGAAGAAAACACTGATTCCTGAATTATAGAAAAAAGAAAATCTGTATTAAACATGGTGTTTAATACAGGCATTTAAATGGCCTGGAGTGGAAATGAGAGTCAGCTAGTAGATTTTAGGGCTGGAAGGTCATGGTATATGCAAAATCCTTCTAATGCTAATAGAAACCCATTCAATAATTTAAAACAGGAAAGTTATATGATATTTATGTTTTTAAATGAGTCTTTTACTGAAGAAAGAATGAAGTCATTAAGAAGGAGATTGATGAATTTTAAGAATTAGATTATGTTTACTTGGCAAAGGGGCTTGGAAGTGAAAATGTGAGGGGGCAGATGGCAGTAAAAGAGATAAGACAGAATAAACAAAACCCAATTTTTAAATATATTGTCTGATATATAATTGAGTTTTAATGATGTCTTACACTTTGTCTTAAAGACTGAGCATGCAGTTTGGGGAGAAGTTGCATTTCCTTCCCTGAAGGCATATAAAGTCTAATAAATTCATAATTGTATTACAAATTCAGCTAGCATATAAAATAAATAAGGCACTATTTTAGCAGAGAATTTAACTTTATATTTGGTAATGGACAGTATAGGGAAGTCCTGTATGGGTAAGAAAGATATAAAACTTATCAGAGGGCTAATAACTAGGAATTAGTCTAGAAATTTGAGCTATATAACAGTAGATGAGTAGGGAGAGAAGTAAGAACATTCCAAACAGAAGGGAAGAATTCATTGACATTTTCATTAGACTGATGATTAATTACAGGAAGTCATTCAAGAAGAGATTTTCACCAAAAATTGCTCCAAGATTTAGCCACTGTTATTTTTTAACAAATCAATTTTATTGATACTTATTAATAAACATACAATTCCTCCAAAGTGAACAACCAATGGCATTTGCTATAACCACATAATCTTGCACTCATTACTTCAATCATAATTGGAATATTTTCATTTTTTCCAATAATAATAATAGACAAAAAAACACACAAATAAACAAGAAAATTCCTCACCTCTCAATCTCTCTATGCTTCCCCCATAGTACAGAGATGCTGTTTCTGGCTATTCTATCCTAAGTGTATAATCAATGGCTTTTAGTATAATCACAATATATATTCATCATCTCAAAAATTTTAGAAGAATTTCATGACTCCAAAAAGAAAGACTCCACACCTCTTAGCATTCTGTCCTCAGACCTACATAACCACAAATCTCCTTTCAACTTTATAAATTGATTTATACTTACATTATATATAAATGGAATCATACTATAAGTAGTACTCTGTGTCTGATCTTCTTTACTTAGTGCAATGGTTTTTTTTTTTTTTGGTCTGATCTTAACATTTTATACTATTAACTTACATTTTTTTCAGCCTCAAAGAAAAACTGTCTTATATATGCAATTCTAACCATATTCATATTTCACACAATACATTTATATTTCACATAGTATATTTAACTCATAATAGGGAAATCATACAGTATTTGCCCTTTTGTGCCTGGTTTGTTTCACTCAAAATAATGTCCTCCAGGCTCATCCATGTTGTCATATGTGTCACCACTTCATTTCTAAATGCTGCACAATATTCCATCATGTGTACACTTCAAAATTTGTTTATCCATTCATCAGTTGATGGACACTTGGGTTGTTTCCAACTTTGGGTTGTCATGAATAATGCTGCTATGAATATCAGTGTGCAGATACCTATTCACATCAGTGCTCTCAGTTATTCTGGGTATATACCTAGCACTGGTATTGCCAGGTCCCATGGCAAGTCTATATTCAACTTCCTTAGGAACTGCAAAACAGGCCTCCACAGTGGCTGTACAATTCTACATTCCCTTTTGACAATGTCCTTCAAGGTGCAAAAGTATTGAAATTTGAGGAGTCCCATTTATCTATTTTTTATTTTGTTGCTCATGCTTTGGGTGTAAGATTTAAGAAACTACCACCTACCACAAGATCTTGAAGATGTTTTCCTACATTTTCTTTTAGGAGTTTTATGGTTGCTGTTTTTATACTTAAATCCTTGCTCCATTTTGAGTTACTTTTTGTAAAAGGTGTGAGATCGTGGTACTCTTTCTTTCTTTTCAATATTGCTATCCTGTTCTCCCAGCACCATTTGATGAATAGACTGTTCTGGCCCTGCTGGGTGGGCTTAACAGCCTTGTTAAAAATTGCTTGATTGTATATATGAGGGTCAATTTGAGAGTTCTTGGTTTGGTTCCATTGGTCAATCTGTCCGTCCATATGCCTGTACAATGTTGTTTTTACCACTGTAGCTAAGTAATATGAGTTCAAGTCAGAAGTGAGTGTCCTCCAATTTGTTCTTTTTTATTACATTTTTTTGCTGTTCGAGGCCTCTTACCCTTCCAAATACATTTGATTATTGGCAATTTGGTTTCTGCAAAAAAAGCTGTTGGGACTTTTTATTGGGATTATGTTGAATCTGTAAATCAGTTTGGATAGAATTGACATCTTAACTATATTTAGTCTTCCAATCCATGAACATGGAATGTCCTTTCATTTATTTAAGCCATTTCTTTTAGCAATATTTCATAGTTTTCTGAATATGGGTTTTTTATGTCCTTGGTTAAGTTTATTCCTAAATATTTGATTGTTTTAGTCAATATTATAAATGGATTTTTTTCTGATTTCCTCCTCAGATTACACATCAGTAATGTATAGAAATGCTATTGATTTTTGCCTATTAACCTTGTATCCTGCTGAACTTGTCTTTTAATTCTAGTAGGTTTGTTATGGATTTTTCAGAATTTTCTAGATATAGGATCATGTCATCAGCGAATAGTGAAAGTTTTACTTTTTCCTTTCCTATTTGTATGCTTTTTATTTCTTTGTCTAGCCTAATTACCCTAGCTAGAACTTCTAAGACAATATTGAATGATAATGGTGACAGTGGGCATCTTTGTATTGTTCTTGATCTTGATGGGAAAGTTTTCAGTATTTCACCATTGAGTATAATTCTAGCTGTAGGTTTTTCATATATGCACTTTACCATATTGATAAAGCTTCCCTCTATTCCTATCTTTTGGAATGCTTTTATCAATAAAAGGTGCTGTATTTTGTCAAATGCCTTTTCTCTGTCAATTGAGAAGATGATGTGATTTTTTTCTTCTTCAAGTTATCAATGTGGTTTATTACACTAATTTACTTTATTCTGTTGAACCACCCTTGCATATACACTTGATCATGGTGTATAATTCTTTTAATGTGCTTTTGTATAGGTTTCCAAATATTTTATTGAGGAATTTTGAATCTATATTCATAAGAGATATTGATCTGTAATTTTCTTTTTTCATAGTATCTTTGTCTGGTTTTAGTATTAGGGTGATGTTGGCTTCATAGAATGAGTTTGGCAGCATTCTTTCATGTTAAATTTTTTGCAAGAAGTTGAGCAAGATCAGTTTTCATCTTTGAATGATTGGTAGAATTCACCTGTGAAGCCAGCTGGTCCCAGGCTTTTTATCTTTGTGAGTTTTTTTTATGACTGTTTCAATCTCTTCACTTGTGATTGGTTTGTTGAAGTCTTCTATTTCTTCTAAAGACAGTGTAGGTGGTTTATGTGTTTCCAGGAATTTGCCCATCTCATCTACATTTTCTAATTTTTTGGCATACATTTGTTCATAGTATCCTCTTTTAATATCTCTTATTTCAGTGGGGTGAGTGGTAATGTCATCCTTTCATTCCAGATTTTATTTATTTGTGTCTTCTCTCTCTTTTTCTTTGTCAGTCTAGCTAAGGGTTTGTCCAATTTTTTTTATCTTCCCAAAGAACCTACTTTTGGTTTTGTTGATTCTCTCTATTGTTTTTTGATTTTATTCTCAATTCCATTTATTTCTGCTCTGATCCTTACTATTCCTTTCTTTTGGCTTGGTTTGGGGTTAGTTTGCTGTACTTTTCTAGTTCTTTCAGATGTGCATTTAGAGCATCAATTTTTTCTTTTTTCATGTAACATTGAGGTCTATAAATTTCCCTCTCAGCACTGCCTTTGCAATGTCCTACAGGTTTGATATGTTGTATTCTCATTTTCATTCATCTCAAGATATTTTCTGAATCTCTTGCAATTTCTTCTTTAACCCACTGATTATTTTACAGTGTATTGTTTTATCTCCATATTATTATGGCTTTTCCCTTTTCCTGTCCATTATTTATTTCCAGCTTCATTCCATTATGATCAGAGAAAGTGTTTTGTATAATTTATTGAGACTTGCCTCGTGACCCAACTATGATCTATCTTGGAGAAGGATCCAGGAGCACTTGAAAAGAATATATATCTTGCTGCTTTGGGGTGTAATGTTCTACAGATATTTCTTAGGTTTAGTTCATTTATCATATTTTTCAAGTTCTCTCTTTATTTACCCCATATTCAGGTGTTCTATTCAATACTGAGAGTTGTGTATTGAAGTCTCCAACTATTATTGTTGAGACATTTATTACTCCCTTCAGCTTTGCCAGTGTATGCCTCATGTATCTTGAGGAACTGAAGTTAGGTGCATAAATATTTAGAAAAGTTATTTCTTCTTGTTGAATGCCCTTTTCATTAATATATAATGATCTTTTTCATCTCTTATAATAGTTTTGTATTCTATTTTGTCTGATATTAGAATCACTTCTCTAGCTCTTTTTGGTTAGTGTTTCCATGGAATGTCTTTTACCAACTTTTCTCTTTATCATGTTTGTGTCTTTACATCTGAGGTGAATCTCTTGTAGACAACATATGGATGGCTCATATTTTTAAATCCATTGTATCAGTCTGTGTCTTTTGATTGAGGAGTTCAAGCCATTAACATTCAATGTCATAACTGTAAAGGTATTACTTACTACATCTTTTTTGACCTTTTACTTTCAGTTGTCATATCATACTATAGTTTATCTTTTTACCCTTCCTAATATTCTTCATTTCTTCACTCTTATCCAAGTCTTTCACCATTGTTTTTTTCCTTTCAGTCTGCAGCACTCCCTTTAGTATGTCTTGTAATTCTGGTTCTTTTGGTAGCATATTCTACCAGTATTTATTTGTGAAGAATATGAACTCCCCTTCATTTTTGAAGGATGGCTTTGCTGAATACAGAATTTTTGGCTGGGAATTTTTCTCTTCCAATATATTAAATATGTCATACCACTTTCTTCTCTCCTCCATGGTTTCTGAAGAGAGGTAAGCACTTAATCTTATCAAGTTTAACTTGTAGGTAATGCTTTTCTTTTCTTTCTTTTTTTTTAAAAAAGATTTATTTATTTATTCCCCCCCCTTGCTGCTTGTTCTTGCTGTGTCCATTCGCTGTGTGTCTTCTCCGTGTCTGCTTATCTCCCCCTTGCTGTGAGGTCTCGCTGCATCAGCCCACTGCACCACGCGGGCTGGCCTGCCCTCACAAGGAAGCCCCAGGAAGCTAACCTGGGGCCTCCCATATGGTAAACGGGAGCTCTATCGATTGAGCCACACCCACTTCCCTCTTTTCTTTCTTTTCTTTCTTTCTTTTCTCTTTATTTCTGATATTTGTCATTCAGAATAGTAGCATCATGGCATAGGTCTGTTCATGTTTATTCTGTTTGGTGTGCATTATCCTTTGTGGAATTGATATTTATGTCTTTCATAAGGTTAGGGTAATTTTCAGTCATTATTTCATCAAATATTCTTTCTGCCCCTTTTCCATTCTCTTCTCCTTTTGGGATGTTAATTATGTGTGTGTTTTTGCATTTCACATTGTCATTCAATTCCCTGAGACTCTGTTCCAGTTTTTCCAATCTTTTTTCTTTCTGTTGTATTGTCTTTTCCAGTTCAGATGTTCTGCCTTCAAAATCACTATTTCTGTCTTCCAGAAGTTCAAATATACTCTTATGTGCCTCTAATGTATTTTTTGTTCATTCATCATGTCTTTCATTCTCACAAGCTCTGTTACAGTTTTGCAGACTTTCAAATTGTTCTCTATGCTCACTCAGTGTCTTCTTAATATCCTCTGCTTCTTTAGTCATATTTTCTTTCAATTGACTAAAATGGTTTGGGAGAGTTATTTGATTATCATTGATTGTCTTAAAACTTGAGTCTCTTCAGGATATTTGTTTCTTTCCTTTGGCTGGGCCATTTTCTCCTCTTTCCTAGTATGGCTTGTAATTATTTCAGATGTCTAGACATCTGATATGTTGGTGAATTTACTCTGATGGCCAATTTCTCTCTCTTGCCTATTGTTATTATTTATTCACAGCTCTTTGATATTTGGCTCACCTTATTTTAAATCTTTAAAATTGTCCAGCTTAAGTTACTTAAATCATGCCTGGGACTTACTAATTGGTCACAGACTTTCTCCCAGGTGTGGGGTAAAGACAGTTCTAAAAGCACCTTCTCTCCATGTAAGTTCCAGGCCAGCCATCAGGTGGTGCTTGTTCGTGTACATTTCCACAGAGGTGATCTCTCTTGGTATTCTTTTGCTTTCATTTGGCCAGAGCCAAGATTCAAAGTGGGCTCCACTGGCCAAATTCACTGAAGAAAAGCCCCCTGTTTCCCCATCCATTTTCTCTTGTAAAAGTTGGCAGTGAGGAAGACATCTGCTCCCTTTACAGTCAACTGAAATGAACCAGGGGTTTTACCCACACCGAATATCATGTGCGTTAGGGAGGGGAGCACTTTCTAGAAAGTAGGAGGTTTAGTAAGTTTAGTTTAGTTTTAGGTTTAGTTTATGTTTAGTTTGTTGTTTTGGCTTCTTCATCTCTCTGTCTGTACCCTCCTGAGAGTTGTGAAGCACTGTCCTGGTCTGCTGACCCCGAAATCAGATCCTTTGTGATGCTTTGGCATTTTCTCCATTGTTTTTGTGAGACTTGAACTTTATTTGCCTAATCCAATGCCATGTTCCCACAATTCCCTTATTGTCATTTAAGTCAACTCTTTATGATTTGGATTATTACTGAAGAATAATTGTTGCAAAGGTCCATCTGAGTAGCTGATGAGGAACCTCTCAACTATTTGGGTAGAGAATTTTCTGTTCCAATCTATGCCTATGATGTGATTTTTGGACTGTAGACATGTGTCTATTAATAGAGATGATATAGCAAAGGATTGGGAGAGGTTTTCTAGGTAGAGTGTATACAGAGTAAATAATAGGAATGGCTGGGAGGAAGTCCTGAGGATTTCCAATGTTTAATATTTGAGAAAAATTCTTCAAATGACAAGAAAGCTTGGCCAAGGAAACCAAAAGAAAACCAAGGTAGGGTTTTGTCCTTGGAGACTAGAGAAGGATGGCTTTGGCAGAAATCACTGAATTTGTTTTTGGAATTATCTAGGATGAAGAAGCATTCAGTGGGTGTAGAGATATTTAGAAAACTTGAATATCAATAGTAGTGACCTTAAGGGGAAAAGATGTTAAACTGACTGGAAGATGTTGAAAAACCACAAGATATTATTATAGAGGTTCTTCTTTGAATAAGTTTGGGCAAAATGTACAGAAGAGGTGATGTAAATGGGGGAAACATAAATAGATGCAAATAAAATTTAAAAACATTTAAAGATATTAAATTTATGTCATAAGAAAAGTGTTTGAAAATTGACAGGACTTATAAAATGGGAATTGAATGAGGCTGTATCAAATCTGATTTTATGGAGTACTCATCAGAACTGAAATTGTAGATAGTGATGTCAACTAGATTCTGAGGCAGATTCCATAGGAAAACAGTATTCACTCTTCTCTCAAACCTTAACTGCACAGCATCTTCTTCTCTAGTCAAATGCCTTCTCTTATTTTTCTTATGGTTATATATGGAAGAAAGTTAGTACACCTAAACAGTACTACAGTCCAGAATAAACATCCTGATTACATGTATACATAATCAATAACTGTTAGCATTGATTGGATTTATCAGACTCGATATTTTTTGGTTACTAAAAGACTGCTGTCCAAACACATTACATGACAATATGTATCTCATCATTTTTCTCTGGTTTTCCACTGCCTTCTGACTTCTATAAGTTTCTTTTATCATTATTTTATTAATTTTTAAAGAAGACTTAGATTACATAAATGATTGTGACAGTGGTGCAGTGATGTGATTGTTTTCAGCAGTGCTGGTCTGTGAGGAAGAGTGGGGTGGTTGGGTTGGGTTGGACTATCTGTGGAACTGGGGGGAGGGTTAGGAAAACAGCATGGAAACTTTGGGGATTTACAGGTCTGTGGTTAAAACTAAAATGTTGTGAATGTTCTTTTTGCAACTATAGCAGACAAAGGTTACTGGTGTATGGTGTTGGATGTGGGGGACAGAGAACACCAGGGGCAGGTGTCTATGGAATATGTAAGTGTTCATCTTGTCATAGTGTGTTATATCAGTGTATAGAGACCCACACTATCATCATGGGGAATCCTGCTATGTTCTTAATTTCAGGGATGAAAATCCCTCATGAAAATAATCAGTGCCTATTATTTCAAGTAACTATGAATCTTATTATTCAAAAATTGAAACTTACTGGTTACCATAGGTTTCAAGGGAAGGGGGAGGGAAGAATAGAATGGATAGAACATATGGCATTTTCAGGGCATTAAAATTGCTCACTATGATTTAGCAATAACAGATACAGACTACTTCAAATTTCACCAAAACCTGTAAAGTATATGATCCAAAATGTAAACCATATTGTAAAACATTGACAATGGTTAGTAGCAATGCTTCAATATTTGTTCATCAATTGTAAGTAATGTACCATCTGGATGTAAAATGATGGAAAAGAGGGAAGGCAATAGGTATATGGGAGTTGCCTATATTCTCTATGTGACTTTTCTGTATCCTAAAGCTTCTTTGAAGATAAAATGAAAAAAAACTTTGTGGGACTATATGGAGGAAAATGTCACTATACATACAAGAAAACAAGTCTTACAGTGATGAAAGACACAATGTCTAAAAATTTTTATTATTTCAAAGTTTTTTTAAATTTGTGTAATTTACTGGTTATCTTTAAAATTATTATTTCATTTTCTTGTTAATTTCTCAACTTTATGTACTGGATACATATAATTTTTTTTGGAATCAAACAATATGTTACACAATATATTTGGTTCATAGTAACAGAATCATACAGTATTTGTCCTTTTGTGTCTGGCTTTCTCTGCTCAACATAATGTGCTCCAGGTTCATCTATGCTGTCATATGTTTTATGACTTCATTTCTTCCTACAGTTGCATAATATTTAATTGTGTGAATAAACCAGTTTTTTTTTGTCCATTCATCTGTTGATGGACACTTGGGTTGTTTCCAAATTTTGGAAATCATTAATAATGTTGCTATGAATATCAGTGTGCAGATGTCTGTTCATGTCACTGCTCGCAGTTCTTCTGGGAATTTCTTGAAGATGTTTTCCTACATTTTCTTATAGTATTTTTATGGTCCTGGCTTTTATATTTAGAGCTTGGATCCATTTTGAGTTGAATCTTGTATAGGGGTCCTCTTTCATTCTTTTGGTTATAGATATCCAGTTCTCCCAACACCATTTAACACTGTTAACATGGACTTGGTATGTTTGTCAAAAACCAGTTGACTGTATAGGTGAGGCTTTATTTCTGGGTTCTCAATTCTATTCCACTGATTGATGTGTCTATCTTTATGCCAGTACCATGTTGTTTTGACCACCATAGCTTTGTAATATGTTTCAAGGTCAGGAAGTGAAATTCCTCCCATGTTGCTCTGCTTTTTAAAATGCTTTTGGCTATTCAGGTGCACTTACCCTTCCAAATGAATTTGGTAATTGCCTTCTCTAATTCTGTACAGTAAGCTGTTGGGATTTTGATTGGTATTGCATTGAATATATAAATCAGTTTTGGTAAGATTGACATCTTCAAGATATTTATTATTCCAATCCTTGAACACAGAATGTATTTCCATTTGTTTAGGCCTTTTTAAATTTCTTTTAGCATTATTTTGTAGTTTTCTGCATATAGGTCCAGTACTTCTTTGCTTAAATTAATTCCTAGGTATTTCAGTCTTTTTGTTGGCATTGAAAATGGAATTTTCCCCCTGATTTCCTCCTCAGATTGCTCAGTACTAGTGTACAAAAACATTACTGACTTTTTTGTGTTGATCTTATATCCTGAAACTTTGCTGAACTCATTTATTAGCTCAAGTAGTTATGTGGATACTTTAGGATTTTCTAAGTAGGTTCATTCTTAAAACTTATACCAAAAGCATGAGTAATAAAACAAAACATGGATGAAGGTGTCCTCCTCAAAATTACCACTTTTGTGATTCAAAGGACTTCATCAAGAAGGTGAAAAGGCAGCCCATTCAATGGGAGAAAATATTTGGAATCCACATATACCATAAGGGAATGATTTCCATTGTTTATAAAGAGATCAAACAATTCAACAATAAAAGAGCAAGCAATCCAATTTTTAAAATAGGCAAAAGATTTAAATAAACACTTCTCCAAAGAAGAAATACAAATGGCCAAAAAGCACATGAAAAAATGTTCCATATCACTAGCTATTAGGGAAATGCAAGTAAAAACAGCAATGAGATATCATCTCACACTGCATAGAATGGTCATTATTAAAAAATCAGAAAACAATACGTGCTGGAGAGGATGTGGGGAAGTAGGAAGGCCTTCACTGTTGGTGAGATTGTAACATGGTGCAGCCTCTGTAAAGACAGTTTGGCAGTTCCTATGGTAAATAAATATAAAACTGTCATATGATCTGGCAATTCCTTTATTACAAATATATCCAAAAGAACTATAAACTGTGACATGAACAGACATCTGCACATCAATGATCATAGTGGTGTTATTCACATTTGTCAAAAGATGGAAACAACACAAGTGTCCATCAATCAATGAATGGAAAAACAATATGTGATATATAGTTACAATAGAATACTATGCTGCAGTAAGAAGAAATGAAATTGGGACAAATATGTTAACATAGGTTAACCTTGAAGACATTATGCTAAGTGAAGTAAGCCAGAAACAAAAGGATAAATATTGCATGGTCTCACTAATATTAAATAAATATGAAGAATAAACATTTAA
>JAQZBX010064816.1:0-16429 GCA_029593785.1 Cabassous unicinctus | reverse complement strand
GTTCTTGATATAATTAATTCTGTCCTCCATCAATTCAAATCTGCTGTTATGTGCCTCTAATGTTTTTCTTTAATCTCATCCATTTTATCTTTCATTCTCAAAAGCTTTGTTTCTTTTCTCTGAAGGCTTTCAAAGAGTTCTTTATGCTCACCCAGTGTCTTCTTATTATCCTTTATACCTTTAGTCTTATTTTCTTTCAGTTCTTTGAACTGATTTAGGATATTTGTTTAATTATCATTAATTATTTTTCTTAAACCCTGCACCTTTTTGGAATATATATATATAAATTTTCCTTTGGCTTGGCCATCTCATCTTGTTTCCTAGTATAGCTTCTAATGCTTTCCTGATGTCTAAGCATCTGGATATGTTGGTGAGTTTATTCTGATGGTAATTTCTCTCTCTTGCCTTGTGCTTTTTTCCCTAGCTCTTCTTTTATTGTGGGTTCAACTCAATCTGAGTGTTTAAAATTGCCCAACTTAATTTATCAAAATGGATGAGGGATTCACTAATGGGGAGCAGATTTTCTCCCAGGATTTTTAGTTGAGACAGACCTAAAAGTAATTTTTCCTTGTAGTTTACTGGCCAGCCAGCAGATGGAAGTCATCATGAACCTTTCTAAGGATATGTTTCTTTCAACCTGTGATTCCTGGTGTTTCTGGTCTTGGCAGAGCTGCGATTTAAAGTAGGCTCTGCTTGTCAAATTCACAGAAGATAAATTACTCTATTACTTCTTCTGCATCCTCCCTTTTCTCAGGGAGGAAGACATCCTTTCCCCTCTCAGTCAACTGCAGGGGACAACAGGTTTTATCCAGGTTGCACACCTTGAAGATGGTGGTTGGGTGCATTACCCAGTCATTTAGTAACTGTTGGTTGTCATTTCTGTTCTTCATATCTTTGTTCCTCACATTCCTGTGGGTTCTGCAGCACTCTCCTTGTCTGCTGACCCCAAATGTGTCCCTTGGACAGCTTTAGGCTCTTTGCTTATGTGAGAAAGATGAGCCTTCCCTCTTATTCCAATGCCATTTTCCCAGAACTCCTTTTCATTATTTTTTGTATGAGTTAAGATGTTTAAGAAACTTTTTTCTTTCCTTTGCCATGGGCTCGGAATTTAGCCCTTCACCTCTTGGGCCAGTGCTGTCACAGCTCACACCTGGGAGACTGCAGAAATTCTGCTAAAGCTTACCATCCGCTTCACCTTGGTACCCAGCCTTGCTTCTGCAGCTTGCACTCCTGCCACCTCAATTCAGACCTCCTCACTTATGCTGTAACTTTTCTTTCCTGTTCATTCTGTGTTCATTGTCATATTTGGTGCTGTGTCCATATTTTTCCCACTTCTTTGGCAATGGCTACCTGTGTACATCTTGTCATTGAAATGATTAAGGGAGATATTTATTGGCTGGCAGAAAAGGGCACCTTTCCCTCAAAGGAAAATGATCACATCCATTTGATTGCAATATATATACCATAAACTTATAAAATATTTCAGACTATGTTAGGTTGCAAGGAGAAAGAATAAGCAAAACAAGGAAACAGAATAGAAAATGTGTGTTTAAATGCCAACTAAGAAAAGTCTCCTGAGAAGGTGATATTGGTGTGAAGATCTAAGAGAAAGGCAGGAGTAAGCTAAGGAGGGTACTGGGGGAAATGTTTCAGAGGCAGAAGAAACCTATCATTATTAAAAGCCTCAGACAACAGATCATCCAGTATGCTTAAAAAACAGTGTTAGGGACAGAGATGTAACTCCCAAAATATATGTTCAAGTCCTAATGCAGAGTCTTGTGACTGTGACTATTTAGAAATAGGGAAACTGAAGATGGATTCTCTAATAGAATTGCAAGAATTCACTGAATACAAAGGCAATGCCTAGTGAAGGAAGACAGACCATTACACCAGGGCCTTGATGTTATTGGTTATACTTATGAACCTTTTCTTATAAAATTGAAACTTAGACTAGTATTATATATTGCCTAAGAGTTACCACCTGGAAGTTTTCTTGTTGCTCAAATGGGGCCTCTCTCTAAGCCAAACTCAGCATATAAATGCATTACATTCTCCCCAGCCTAGGATGACTCTTGGGGATGAGTCTTCCTGGCACTGAGGTATTATTACCAAACCTCAATTAGCAATGCACATGGAAAAAGACCTTGAACAAAAAGGAGGAAAGATAAATATAAATGAGTTTTTATGGCTAAGAGATTTCAAAGTGAGTTGGAAGGTCATTCCTCAAGTTACACTTATGCATGTATGAGCAAGATCACATTGACTGCCACAGTAAACAGTGCCTTTAACAGTGGGGCTCCTGAGGGCTCTAGGGACATCCAGACACTATAAGCAAGGCAGACATGTTCAGAAATTCAGCACCCTGTCAGTAAGCCTTACTTTGGAATTTATGCTCCTCAGTATGACAGAGTTAGACACATTTATAATTTCCTTACACATGGTTCTTCTGCATCTTTTATTGGAAACTATAATTAGCTTTATATGTGTTAAATATATGTCCCAGAGACTTAAATCTTAGGTTTGTTCATGTGCCAAGTTAAGTCTTGAATCTCAGCAGGGTTGCAACACCTACTCTGAGGATCATTGGACACACCCAGAACAATTAACATGGAGATGATGATGGACAACACCCATCCCAAGGAACAGAGATTGTCTGCAACTGCAAGCAAGATATTTCCATTCCTCTGTCCCATGGGATCTAAGCTACTTCTCAATTAAAGCCAAAGTGTGCATCAACATCCTCAAATCCTCAAGATTGGAGAATGAACAATGGACTAAATTAGACATTTTTATTCTATTATAAACTTATTTTTATTCCAATAATGGAAGAAATTTTATCATTGATATGCAGGCAGTGGCCACCATAGTTTCTGATGGGAAGGAAATGGAAGAATAGGTGTAATATGGGGGCATTTTTGGGACATTGGAGTTGTCCCGCATGACATTGCAAAGACAGATACTGGCCATTATATATTTTGTCATAATTTATAAATTTCTGTGGGACAGAGATTAAACTATAATGTAAACTATAGTGCATGGTAGTAGCAATGCTTCAATATGTGTTCATCAATTTTAACTAATGTATCACCCGAATGAAAAATGCTGTTTAAGTGGGAAAGTATGGAAGAGAGAAGGGATGAGGCATATGAGAATTCTTTATATATTTATGTAACATTTATGTAATCTAAAGCTTCTTAAAAAATTTTTAAAAATCAAAAAAAAAAAAAAAGGAAAAAGAAGTAATCAATTAAGATAAGTAAGAGCCAAGTCATGCTGGGTCCTAATCTAAAGAAACTGGTGTCCTTATAAGAAGCAAATTTGGACACACAGAAACTCAAGGGAATAGGCTATATGAAGAAGAGGCAGAGACTGGAGTTATGAAGACATGAGCCAAGAAAAACCAAGTAGCTATTAACCACCGAAATGTAGGAAGAGGCAAGGCAGGAAAATATTCTAGAGCTTTTAAGATAGCATGGTTCTGCTGTCAATTTATTTTCAGAATTTTAGCCTGTAATACTGTGAAAGCATACATTTCTGTTGTTTTAAGTAACCCAGTTTTTGATCATTTTGAATGGCTTTACTAGGAAACTAATAAAAACAAGATGACCAGAAGCTTTACAGCAGGTTGGGAGATGGAGAGGTATAGGAATGTATTCAAGGAGGCCAAATCACAGAATTCCTACAATTTATGATAAAAAGTAAGCTTTTTATCTGAATGTGATTAAAAGTTCTGTTTTGTGCTCATGTGTGGCATATCAGTATCTGTATGGACACTGTTATAAGAGATGATTGGTTGGGGAATAGGAAATTAGTAAACTAGCAAGGAGGCTATTTTCATAGTGCAGTCAAGATTGATGGTGGCTTGGGTTACAATGGTTAGTTTATTGATGCATTATGGAATTGATGTAGACAGAAAATTCCAATTACTCAGATGTGAGATGTAAAAAGCAGCAGTCAAAAATGATTCTATCAGTTTGACCCATGCAGCTTGAAACCTGAATTGCCATATATGGGATTGGGAAGATTGTGGGAAGTTTTTTTTTTTTTTTCCATATATGGGATTTGGAATATTGTAGGAAGTTTATTTTTTCGAGGGAAGTATGTTAAATGAATTGCAATAGAAATATATTGTTCCTTCCTCATTTTTTTAGGCTGTTGGTGAGCATTTGGGGACACCAACTGTTTTGTTATATACTGGTGGCAAATAACTAGTAAGAAAGTCATGGTAGCATTCATGATGTCTCTTAGCAAATCATTAAGGATAGTACAATTGAGAAATTTACTAAGAAAGAGTTACAACAAATTCTGGACAAAGGATTCATTTTAGTTATCATATAGGTCTGTGGATTTGACTAGCAAAATCCAAAGCCAAGGCAAATTCCAGCTTATATGAGTACATTAAATAAATATAACACAAATGTAACAAGGAAAAAACTATATGATTTTCTAATGGATATGCTAAAGATTCACTGTTATAGTATGAATATATGTTCCCACACAAGAGATGTGTGCAGTCTCTCCAAACAGCAGATGTACCTGCAGACTGGAAGAAGAACAATTCATTCTCCTCTAATTATATATGACCAGTAAAAATTTCCATAGAATCATGGGCAAATGTCATTGTTCAACGAGGTTCAATAGTAGGGACTACCTCCAATTGGTTCATTGCTGGGACCAACATTTATGGAAAAAAAATAAAACAAATATCCCCATGTGTTAATATGCATATGCTTATTCAAAAGGCATAAATCCTTTGCATTAAAGAATTCCCAGTTGGATGCTTTCATGTGGAAGTCTGAAATAACTCAACAAGACTTTATGTCAGGTTTATTATAAATCTTGGAGTGTGAGATCTAAAAATTAAGAGTGAAGCAGCAACTATGGTATCAGAACATCGTCATTCTGTTTCATCACTAATCTAAAAAAGTCCCTGGGTCATGTAGATATAAAAGAATTGGCAAAAGGACTATATCTAACTAATTATATATACCCTGACTATAAGATGCCTTGCCTGCAGTGCACAACTACCCTGAAATTGAAGTGCAGAGTGTGGCCAAACAGCCACAGTAGACATTGATTTTAAGTCCTCTTTTGAATTACACTCAAATATATCCTTTTTGTCATTTATTCCTCCCTATCAACCTGCCAAATTTTTTTTCTTTTATTTTCTAATAAAAGGAAAGTCTTTTTATTTCCCTCTGCCAAAAGGAAATCCCTCCAGTCTTACAGTCATCTCTATTGCATCTATGATAACTATCAGTCTAATTTTAACATTATATAAGCTGCCAAATTATTTACACAAGTACCAGTTATCCAAACCTAACAAATTTAGCCATACCTCTGTTGTGCTTGAATTTTGAAGGAGTTCCTACTTTAAGCAGGACTATCCATTTCCATTTCTGCTAAAGTCTCAACAACATCCTATGAGAAGTCACTCAGACCATACCTGTCAAGTAATTTCCCCAGGATCTTAAGAAAACTGTGACTTTAAGGAAAAAGAGAGATAGAGGAATATATTCCTCATTATTTTTTCTTATGACAACAAACTGTGGTATATTAAAGAAAATGCCATCATCAAATTATTATCATTTAGATAGTCTCATCTACACAAGACCAGGGAAACCATGTTATCCACCAATTTCATTCAGCTTAAATATATCATGAATTCAGCACAAATTCCACTAAATATCTCAGCTGAAAGTAGAGAGAAATCCCACCCTTTTACTTGTATTTCAAGGACATTTTTCTTATTTAATAAGAAGAAATCAGACTTAC
The DNA here is from genome assembly GCA_029593785.1 of Cabassous unicinctus. Taxonomy (NCBI): domain Eukaryota; kingdom Metazoa; phylum Chordata; class Mammalia; order Cingulata; family Chlamyphoridae; genus Cabassous; species Cabassous unicinctus. The sequence continues at coordinate 10,654 of JAQZBX010064816.1, read as the reverse complement.
CATAATTTCATAAAATTTACCATTCTACAAAAACATATTCTAGAAAAAGACTGTAGCTTAAAATGAATGAGAAATTTAAAAAATTTATTTTTTTAACTCTCCCAATTTCTTCCTGTCTTATCCAAAATAAGCATAATTTGTGTAAGACAGTGAGAAACACACTATTTCTAGAAAGTCAGAATTTATTCTTTATTAAAAAGCAGTTTTATTGAGATATATTCATATACCATACAATATATCTGAAGTGTACCATCAATAGCTTTTGGTTTTATCACAGAGTTGTGCATTCATCACCACAATCAATTTTACAGAATTTTAATTAATTGGAATTAATTTGCAGCCACTTCTCAAACCCTCTACCCTTCCTCTTCATTGCATAAATGCTAATCTAATTCCAGTAAGACAGAATTTGAATTTCACAGTGGTTCTTCCAATACAGATATGACACTAATATACAATCTATTTGGTGAAGACAATTAGTTCAATTTAGTGATGAAATATTAAATAAATATTTGATTTTCAGGTATCTAAAATGAGCAATTGTTTTAGGTTTAAAGCTTAATTTTATGTATTTAATTGAACAATTCAATGCTGTTTTTATACAATGGGACTTATATTTGATTATTTCATATCATATCTAAACTCTGCTATAGAGAATAAAACACAAACAATTATCAAATATGTGCAATTATTTCATTTCATTGTTCAAGAGTTTATGGATTTTCTACTCTGACTAAATCTAATTGGCAGATATTTGAACAAGAACTCCTATGCATACGTCTGTAAAGTTGTAAAAGATAGATATTGAGACATTACTGAGATTTGAAAAATGTACTTGATCCCATAGCATGTTATCTCAAAATGCTTGTAACATTTAGCTTTTAAGGCAAAGCTACATAAGATAATGTTATATTTTAATTTATCTTTGAAAATGGCTACCGGGATCAACGACAGCCAGAGGAAGAAAGAAGAATATGACTGAATAATATAAGACATTCACTAGTGATGTGATTATTGCATTTAGTCATAAAGAAAGGATAGAATGTGCTTAAGAGGAAGAGAGAAAATATTGAATGCTAGAGGGTAAATAGTCAGGAAATGCAGCAAATAGTGGGATATTGTCTGTTACAATAGAACACAAATAAATGTGCACATCAGATTTGGGGATATTTTTAGGAAGTAATAGGAAAGCACAGAGTTGAGGAATATTATGGAGAAAGGTATACATTATTGCTGACTTAAGGTAAAGAAATGAGAAATATCTACAAATAGTTTGATATAAAAATAAAATAAGCATTTATAGATATAAGTGGTATAGATAATACAGATGTTATAGATGTCAGATAAAGATGAATAATGGTATAGATATAGGGAAAGCTCTGTCTATGGATATGGACATAAGTTATGTTCCAGTATATACTACTCATACCATTGTACTTATTAACTAGTCTCTGTTTTACTCTCAAAATAGCTTTATTTAGATGGTATTTTTTTATGATCCCAAAGGATAGAGATATGCATAACTTTAGGTATATGTATATGTGTGCATCCACAGGAGTGTGCAAATTTCCGAATATACATAGGTTGGTCTACATTATATAGATAAATATTTAGATATAGTTATTTTTCTATGAATTAGCACAATTTTTCTTATTAATATAATCTAAGAAAAGTGAAGATTAATTTTATCAGTATTATGTGAGCGGTAAATATTTTTTATGACATAAAAGCTTTCTGAGTGCTCCTTTAACCTTTGTGTTTTTCAAGATGTAGATCATGGGGCTTAACATTGGAGTGTGTACTAGTCAGCCAAAGAGGTCCTGATGGAAAATACCAGAAATTGGTTGGTCTTTATAAAGGGCATTTATTTGGGGGTAGAATTCCACAGTTACCAGGCCATAAAGCATGTTTCTTCCCTCACCAAAATCCATTGCCACGTGTTGGAGCAAGACAGCTGCTGATGTTTGCCAGGGGTCAGACTTCTTGGGTTCCTCTCTTCCTGGGGCTGCGTTTCTCTCCCTGCTTAGCTCCTCTGTTTCCTCCACAAGGTCAGCTGTAGACTATGAGGCTCTCTAGGCTTTGCTCCTCTCCACAAGGCCAGCTGTAGACTACCAGTCGAATGGCTTGCCTTTATCCCGGAGCCATCTCTCCTTCCTCATGAACAAGCTCTCTTACTTTCTGGGACTCCAGCTCAAGACTGCAACATCAAAACTTCTCCAACTCTGTTCTTTGCCATGTCTTTTATATTTGATTCCCACCCCCTTGAAGGGGTGGGCTCAACACCCACTGATATGGTCCAATTAATGCCCTAATCATAACTTAATCATGCCCAGAATAGGAGACCAGTTTACAAGCATAATCCAATATCTAATTTTGGAATTCATAATTACATCAACCTGCCAAACTGCTACACTCCACCCTCTGAATTCCAAAAATACATTACAATATTCAAAAACCCTTAAATTAATAACAATACGAGTACAAAATCATATCATAATCAGTTTAAAGAAATACAGTTCATCTTGCGGCAAAGTCCCTTCTAACTGTAGACCTCTGAAACTTACAAAATCATTTATCTGCTTCCAGTACACAAATGGACAAAGGATAAACATTTTCATTACCATAATGAAAAATTGGGAGGTTAAACATGAGTAACGGGTCCTCTACAGTTCAGTAAACCTGCAGGCATCCTCCATTCAATGTCAAAGTCTGAGAGTCATTCTTAAAATGATGGTTTCTTCTCCTTGGGGCCACATGGAGACCCACCTTTTCCACAGGCTTGTCCAAGGGCCATTTTCTTGGTTCCACCCTCATCAAGCATCTGGGTGTCGACCAAGCTCCAGACCTCACCCTCCAAGAGTGTTGGAATGATTGCCACACCTTACCCAATCTTTGGGTTAGAGTCTTACTTCCCTTAGTACAGTGAGGTGGAGACAACATTCTTCCTAACCTTTGGCATACAGGTTCAATCCTCTCAGAGCAAAGAGTTGACCACCTGGCCTACCTTAACCTTTGGTATACAGGTTCAATCCTCTCAGAGCACCTGGCCTTCTCTAATCCATGGGACACAGAAGCACCCTTTTCAGACATATGGGGTGCTGACATTAGCTGTCCTAATTGTTGAGGAATGTGCTCTATCTTCCCTGCACCCTGCAGCAGCAAAACTCTTCCTAAACATCGTGTGGGAACATCCACTCTCTTCAACTGCTGGAGTAAACTCACCCTCACTGCACACTGGGATGGCAAAACTCTCCCAGAACAGTCTTGAGGTGGGTACCAGCCAAACTGCTATAGAGTGATAATCCATACAACATTGAGATGAGCCTATCTCATGCTGGGGAGTGATGACTAGAGGAAGGACGGATATATGAAAATATTGCCATGTCATAAAAAAGACAGACCACAAGGAGGTGGAAAGCATATGTGGAGACGGCTTTGTGCTTCCCTTCAGCTGACTGGATCTTTAGGATGGTGGATATGATGTAGATATAAGAGATAAAGGTAATCAGAAAGGCACTGATTCCCAAGACACCTCCTTCCACTAAAACGAGCATTTCTACCACGTGTGGAAGAACAGGAGAGTGCTACCACTGGCAAGATGTCACAGAAATACTGGTTAACCTGGTTAGACTTACAGAAAGACAGGCAGAACATTAACACCGCATGTAGAAGGGAATTAAGAAACTCTGCTGCCCAGGTTCCAGCTGTCAGCTGTACACAACGCACGTTAGTCATGATGAGGGTGTAACTAAGGGGGAAACAGATGACCCCTTATTGGTCATACCCATGCCGGCCAGAAGGAAGAACTCGACCCCTGCAAGGGCTATCAGAAAATAAAGCTGCAAACACAACCAACAAAAGAAATGCTTTGCTTCTCAGTCAGGAAGTTCTCAAGCATCTTGGGAACAGTAGCTGTTGGGCAGAATATGTCTAAGAAGGACAAATTTTCGAAGAAACAATACATGGGTGTATGCACTTTTTCTCAGTCCCAATGCCAAGGAGAATGGTAACGTTTCCCAATAAGGTGACCTGATAGATGCCAGCAAAAACCACAAATAGAGGATATCGCACCTAGGTTAGGTCAGAAAACCCTATGAGGATAAACTCATTCAGGGTAGTGAGATTGTGGATGTCCATATCTTCTCTTTACAAGGCTCTTTCTGGGGCAAATGAAAACAACACAGATTAAGATAAAACAAAACAAAACAAACAAACAAACAAACAAAAACAACTTAGGAGTTTAGAGATGAGAAACACTTGGAAAACAGTTTGGGTGTGGTTGATAAGGAATTGTGTTAGCCCTAATTTAATACCAAATTTCAATTACTAGAATTATGAATAAAATCTTCTAATGCATTTATTAAATTTCTTGGAATATTCTCACACTCTGTTCTTTAATGAGAAACCATTGCTGATCCTGCATTTATATATGAACATTAACATATTATATTCTCAAAAATCATACCGTAATATAAATTAAATACAAATTTAAAACAAATTAAATTTAGCCTATAATGTAAATAAAACCTAGTCGATAACGTGTGCATGTGACCCCCAACAAGAAACACATATATTTGTATATATACGCAATTCCTTTTTCCCTTAAAACTTAAATATTTGACAATATGGGGTATCTAATTCATATACACTATCAGTTACCCTTGCTTTATTTTCTAATTATATTTTAGTTTAACATAATAGTCAAAATCATAAGAATGTTTATGATTTACAAAAAGATTTAATTTTATAGAAGGTATGTAATTGGCACTTACGTATTTTTATGACACTTTAAAAACTAATTTTTGTTCATTTAAATTACATTTATGTTCTCCCTTTTTTCCTCATGTAGAAATTTCACAGTTATTGACATATATGTGTCACAAATAATGGTGCATAGAAGACTGTGTTGATAATAAAGATTTTTTAAAAAGGAGAACACACAAAATAATTTAAACTCCATTAGCAGAAAATTTAGAGTTCAATTATCAATGGTACAAAAAGATAAACAATGCAGAAAAAAATCACAACAAGGCTCTTTAAAAGATGATTTTCTTTTTATACTTATAAGCATGTTTTCACCTAACATTAACTATTTGGCATATATAAAGAAATTAAAAAGTAAAAGAACAACAAAACAGGGTTTTTGATATAGTTTTACATAAAAGAGGAATGCAACTAAATTTACTGGAAAATGTGAAATAATGTACAGAATGGTTGTTTCCACTTAAGCAAGATGTGAATGATAGATGCATACACACATGCAAACACAGATGATATACTACAAACTTGGCAGAAAAAAACTAATTTGTTCTATTTTTTTTAAAAATCAAATGTTCATGATAGAAAAGTCAAACTAGAATTAAGTTTAGAAAATAAAATGCAAAAGTCAGTTTCTGTGGTTCCTCTATACTATACCCACCCCTCACTTCCTTTATCTGATAGATATTCTTTATTATTTCTTATCTCAGATATACTATAAAGCATTAATAATGAAAACTATACATAGCACCTTTTTTAAAGAGATGGCATTAATATATTTTAGAAAATTTTTTCCCCTAGAATGATTTAAATAAGAATTTTGCTATTATTATCCTTTCCTTTCCTTAAAAGTATAATCTCTGTGTCCTACTTGAGAGAAAAACTCTTTTCAGTTATGCCGTCAAAATAATGAAACATTTCAAAGAAAATTATGAAACCAAGCAAAAAATGCTTAGATAACATTATTCAATGAACAGTTTGTTAAATGAATAAGGAAAGATTAAAACAAAGAAACATCTGCAATATTAATTCTCAAGTTCTCAAATGTTCAAGATTCTACCAATTATTATGTATTATATTTTAATATTTTCAAAAATAATAGTTAATATAAGAAATTAAGGGAAATTCTTAAAAGGAATAAATTTAATTTTAGACAATGAATATTAACTTTTCTTTTGAGTACTCATTTTCCTTTATATCCACGCTAACTAATTTGACTTAATTCTTCTAATCAAGGATTATGAGAAATAAGCCAATACCTTATACATGTAGCCTCAAGAAATGAAAGTACCTTTTACCTAAATTTTCCACTTGAGGGTTTAAATTTCTTAAGTTTAACTTCTGGTTTCAGTGCCAAAATCCACAGAGTTTTTTAACATGAGGAGAGTAAACTTATTTAATAAACCCCTCCATTTGAAGCAAACATAATTAAATCTAACTTATTTGCCACATAATTAGAAAAGTAAAGGAGCTATTTTTGTTAATAATATATTACTCAGAAATGATTCTATAACTTTCGTTGTTAACCCAATGGTTTGATAGCTTATTTTTTTCTACTAGACAAATGTCCTTATAAAATTCTCCGAGCCTGCTGTGTGAGATTACTTGGTGTAACTAAGCATACAAACACATGAATTATAAATTGTGAAAACATATTTTAAATAGTTATAAATAGCTAAACATTTAAGGAGTATACAAAGCAAGAGTTCTGTGGCTAGGATTAGCCGTACATTGGAAATTAATGAGGAATTAAGTTTTCTTATATTATTTGTATGACTTTTACATATGGTCAAAGAGAATTGTACCATATATGATGTTTCTCACTCTAAGAAATAGTTATGTCAAGTTTCCACTACAGAGAGTAAAAATTATTTCATTAAGCAAAATTATCACAAAAAACCTTTTATCTTAAGATATTTCAAAATTTATAATTAATTTAATCATCAACAACATGGAAGTTTTACATTTAAAATTTTTTTGATAAGAGAGAGGGCAAGATGGCATCGGTTTAGGTGGGCACTCACCATCTCTCTCACAGAGGATGGCTGATTGGGGACAGGATCCTGCCCAAGTGGGCTGTTCTGGGAGCCCACAGAGCCAGAGACTTAGGGACATCAATCTGGAGGGAGCTAGACAGGAAACTGGATTGCTCAAGATAAAACTGTGAGTTTTCCAGAGCTGTAAATTGCAGAAGTGAACAGCTAAGCCCCACCCTCAGGGTAAAGGGGTATGGCAAGCCCCAACTCTCAATGGCAACCCAGTGAGAAGGAGCATTATCTGAAAGTGGGAGGGTTCTGGCAGAGGGTGGAGAGGGGTTTCCTTTCTGTGGGTTTGGTTGCATGGACGCCCTTGTGGCTTTGGGGAGCACACCAGCCAGCTTGAAGTGGTGCCAGGCTTAGGGGACAGGGGAATCTGATGACGAAGCCTGATTTACCTAGCCACTGGGATACAGTGGCTTGGCTCAGGAGAGGGTGGAGTCAGCCAATTTTATAGTTCTGCACTGAGGAGTAGCAGAGATTTTCAGCTCCCTTGGAGGGGTTAGGCAGTGGGAAGTCTTTGATAAGTTTCCACGAGCCCAATTAGGGTCCCCTCGGCAGAGGGGTTGGTCTAGAAGAGGCCTTCTTTTGGTTCCCTTATTTCTCAAAAAAAAAAAAAAGTTTACTTAAAAACATTTTTTAACTTAGTTTACTTGCTAAAGTCTGCCTCAAAACCTGCAGAGAGAAGCCTGCAGAGTAATTGGCTGATGAACACAGGCAGGCTGAGAGGCTCCACAAGGTCCCAAGAAGGAAAACTGTTCTTCCTTAGCTTTGTTTGACTGCTTGCTTGTGTGTCTGTTTGGTTTTTCTTTGTTTGTTTGTCAGGTTTCTTGCTTTTCTTTCCTTTTTCCTCTTCCACACCCACTTTTAAAAATTAGGTGCTGCTGGCTTGTTTCTTCTTTGCTGTGCTTCTTCTTCCTTAATTTCCCATTTTCTGTGTATATTGATTTTGTCTACCAATGATATCACTTCTCCTTCATTCATCATTCTATCTTCTGCTTTCTGTTGTGGTTTCATTAGTCCTCAACTTTACAGGTGATGATTTCTATCTTGTCTATTCTATTTTCTTTTCTTTTTTTATAAACTTTTTCCTTTCAGCACTTTCTTTACTCTTTCTCTCTCTCCCCATCATTCCTGTCCTTGTAAATCATTCTATATATTTTCTCTATTTGGTTTCCCATTCCATTGTAGGTACTCCACTTTTTTCCCCCTATTACTCTACACTGCCTACATGAGTTAAATATTGATTTCACTAAGTCTTATATAGTCCCTCTTCTAACTTTTATTAATATTACTATTATCCTTTTTCCTTTCTTACCTCTTTCAATTCCTCTGGCCTTAACCTTTTTCCTTCAAGGGAACATAGAAAAAAGCAAGGAAATAGAACAAGAAGAACAAAGTGTCAAAGAGAAAGTGTAACACACACACACAGAACCACCAGCTAAATAAAACTCTAGAGCAGAGGGAGAAGCTAATCAAATAAGTAAACCCTTCAAGATAAAATGATAACCAGAGGGCAATAAAAAATTACAAACCATACCGAGAAACAGGAAGACATGGACCAGTCCATTGAACAAACTAAAAACCAGGAATAGATGCAGAACATTGAACAACTAATCAAAGCTGCCCAAACAACTATCATGGATGAACTTAATGAAGTGAAGAAAGTGATTAAGGATATTAAGAAGGCACTGGGAGAACATACTGAAGAAATTGTAAACATACATAAAAAGATAATGGATATGATGGTGATGAATGGCACAACCAAAGAAATCAAAAAGATGCTAGAATCTCATAACAGCAGATTTGAATAGGCAGAAGAAAGACTTAATGATGTGGAAGACAGTACATCTGAAATCAAACAAATAGCAGAAAAGATCGATAAAAATATAGAAAAAATCCAGCAGGAATTAGGGATTTAACTGACAACAAAAAAACATGCAAACATACACATTATAGGCATCCCAGAAAAAGAAGAGAAGGGAAAGGAAAGAGAAGGAGTGTTGAAGGAAATAATGGCTGAAAACTTCCCAACCCTACTGAGGGAGATGGATGTATATGTCCAGGAAGCACAGCACACCCCTAACAGTATAAATCCTAACAGGCCTACTCCAAGACATATAATTATCAAAATGTCCAAAGCTCAAGACAAAGAGAAAATACTCAAGGCAACAGATTGAAAGAAAAAAGTCATATGATCATCTCTATAGATGCAGAAAAAGCATTAGACAAAATATACCACCCTTTCCTGATAAAAAAACACTGCAAAAGATAGGAATAGAAGGAAACTCTCTGAACATGATAAAGGGTATATATGAAAAACCCAAAGCTAACATCATCTCAAATGGTGAAATCTTAAAACCTTCACTCTGACATTGGGAACAAGACAAGGATGCCCACTATCTCCACTCCTATTTAACATTGTCTTAAAAGTACTTGTTCGAGCACTGAGGCAAGAAAAAGATATAAAAGGCATCCAAATTGGAAAATAAGAAATAAAAATTTCATGATTTGCAGACGACATGATCCTATACATAGAAAGCCCTTAGAAATCTACAACAAATCTTCTATAACTTATGAAGGGGCTCAGTATGTCGCAGGATATACAATCAATGCTCAAAAATCAGTAGCATTTCTGTACACCAATAATGAGTAATCTGAGGAAGAAATTAAGAAAAAAAACACCATTTACAACAGTAACTAAAAGAATCAAATAACTGGGAATAAATTTAACTAAAGATGTAAAGGACTTATATACAGGAAAGTGCACAACACTGTTAAAGGAAATCAAAGAAGACTTAAATAAATGGAAGAATATTCCCTGTTCATGGATAGGAAGACTAAACATCATCAAGATGTCTATCCTACCCAGACTAATCTACAGATTTAATGCAATCCCAATAAAAACCAACACTGTATTATTTAATGAATTGGAAAAACTAATTACTAAATTTATTTGGAAGTGTAGGGAGACCCAAATTGCCAAAGACATATTGAAAAAAAAAATGAAGATGGGGGTATCACACTACCAGACTTTCAAACATAATACAAAGCTACAGTGGTCAAAACTGCATGTATTGGCACAAGGATAGACAAAGTGACCAATGGAACTGAATTGAGAGTTCTGATATAAATCCTCACATATAGAGTCATCTGATATTCAACAAGGTCACCAAGCCCACTCAGTTGGGAGAGAATGGCCTCTTTAACAAGTGGTGCTTGGAGAACTGGATATTCATATCCAAAAGAATGAGAGAGGAACACCATCTCACACCTTATACAAAAATCAACTCAAGATGGATCAAAGATCTAAATTTAAGGGCCAAAAACATAAAGACCTTGGAAGATAATGTAGGGAAGCATCTACAGGACCTTGTAATAGGAAATGGTTTCATGAACTTAACATCCAAAGTACAAGCAGCAAAAGAAAAAATAGATAAATGGGATCTCCTCAAAATTAAAAATTTCTGCCTCTCAAAGGAGGTTATCAAGAAAGTAAAAAGGTAGCCTACCCAATGGGAGAAAATATTTGGTAACCAAATATTTGATAGGAGCCTAATATCCTGCATATATAAAGAATCCTACACCTTGAAAATAAATGGCAATATAACAAGGAAGTGTCACTGGTTTAGGGTGTTGGATGAGGGGGCATTCGGGAGAGGGTGCACCTGGAGCAGGATTCTAGGGAGTGTGTGATGTTCATCCTGTCATAATGTGTTGTATCAGTGTGTGGAGACCCACATAATGATCGAGAAGGAGATGGACTCCCATCTTTGGGAGGACTGATTTGCTCAGAAATAGACTGGTGGGTGTGTCTTAAGAGCAAGGGTGGTCCCTACTAGGGGAGGACAAACCAGTGT
>JAQZBX010064815.1:0-16439 GCA_029593785.1 Cabassous unicinctus | reverse complement strand
AAGTGAATCAGGAGGTCAATACAGTGATTATACTAATGCACATCTCAGCAGGATTTCATTGACTGCCTCAGTAAATAGTACCTCAAATATCAGGGCTGCTGATGGATCTAGAGACATCCAGACACTACAGGCAGGGCAGACAGCTCAGGAGTCTGGCATTCTGCCAGTGGGCCTTATCTTGGAATTTATACTCCCAGACTGTGACAGAGTTGGACTCTTTTGTGGTTTCCCTACACATGGCTTTGCTGCCCCTTCTATGTGAACTCATATTTAATAGTATACTTGACACATGTATTCAAGAGACTTATATCTTTGGTTCTTCCATGTGCCAGTTTGGATCCCAATCTCAGCAGATTTGCAACACCTACTCTCCAGTTCATTGGACTCATCTAGGATAAATGACAGGGTGATGAATTGGATAATGCCCACCCCAAGGAACAGAGAGAGTCTGCAACTGCAAGCAAGATACTTCCATCCATCTTCCCCATGGGGTCTAAGTTCCCTCTCAATTAAAGACAGAGTGAGCATCACCACCCGGATATCCTCAGGATAGGGGAATGAACAATGGACTAAAGTAGACTTACCATTAGTCTATTACAGACTTATTGTTTTCCTAGCAATGGAGGAACATTCTTCATCAATGACAAGGCAGTGCCAACAAAGGTTCTGAAAGTAGGGAAAGGAAAAATAGGTGCAATATAGGGGCATTTTTTGGACATTGGAATTATCCTGCATGATGTTGCAATGATGAATACAAGCCATTATATATTTTGCCATAACTTACAAAATTGCTTGGGACAGATGTAAACTATAATGTAAGCTTTAATCCACAGTAGTGGCAATAATTCAATATGTTTTCATCAATTGTAACAAATGTACCACATTAATGAAGGATGTTGTTAATGTGGGAAAGTGTTGGAGGGGGAAGAGGTGGGACATATGAGAATCAACTATATTTTCATGTAACATTTATGTATCTATAGTTTCTTTAAAGAATAAATAAATAAATACCTTACAGTATGGAAACCAAAGGTAGAAAATATTGGATCACATTTCAAACCACAGTAAGAGTAAATTTAGGCTCAATTTAATAAAAAGCATAATGTCAAGAAAAGAAATATTTTAAATACAAAAAAGAAAATCTTGTGGTCACTTCAATGGATACAAAAATATTTTATAAAAGTTAACAACTTAATAAAAATCATAAAAAAGGAGAAGGGGACTTCTTCAATCTGAGAAGGGTAGGGCACAAAAAGACCTTCATCTATCATATTTTCTTTTATACCATTGAGGAATTTCTTTTGAAATTTGGAAAATATATCAAGAATATACCCTATATACTCTTTTCAATAGTGTACTACAACAAGAAAAAAGAAGTAAGTAAATATACCTGCATGCATAGGTGCCATGGAGATGTACATAGAAAATAGAATGTATCTAGAAACAATTATTTTAACATAATAAGTAATTTTAATATAAGCTTGGAATAAATAAAAATCATAAAATCAATCAGCAAAACCTCAAAAACAAAATTAAATATACAATCCATTTTATAATGTGATAAATTTGTCAGGAAAAATTCTAAATAAATATGTTTAAGATATTTATATTGGAAATTAATAAGATATTTTGCTGAAAACAATTAAAGAAAAAATATATAAATGGAAATACACTCCATGTTCATAGAATAGCAGACCAATAATGTGAAGATGTCAATTATCCACCAGCTGAATTGTAAGTGCAATGTAATCCCCATTTACATCTTGTCTATTTGGAATATGAATTTTCAGAAATAAAAAGTGATTGCTGCTTTTTATTCATAGTATTGGAGATTCAATTAATGGCATAATTCCAGTCATATCAGGGAAGTTCTCATGGAGACAAAGTTTCTACCCAAGGTCATATGACATAAAAATATTTAGAGTATAGGATGGTGAAAAAATGTGCACAATTTTCTTCTTAAATTGCTGTGCTGATCTGTACCTGAAAATTGATGCGGAACCAATCGTGTTTATAATATCTTTTTCACATATACATATTTTTCAAACAAGCTAACATTGGTGTTAACATCTACCTTCCTTCTGCCATTCATAGTCTTTTAGCTCTCTGGAGAGAAAGGATGCATAGCTGGACAAATTTCTAGCATGCCCATGTATCTGGTCATAAAAGCATTACTGTAACCATTTACTGATAAACAAAATAGTATTCATCAGGATGTCTCCCATGAAGACTATTGAATATGGGTGAAAATGGCAACTGATAAACTTTGTAGGTATTTAAAACTATGTTCCCTGAAAATTGGACATCCAAGGGGTTACCAGATAATCAGATTCTGTACAAGGATCTTGTCTTTAACTTCTTTTTTTTGTTGTTGCTGTTGTTCTTTTTGTCTTATTCTGTTTTTTTTTTTAATGAGAATTTCTAATATGAGACTTCTGCTAAATTCTCTTCTATAGAAGGATGCCATTTTCCAACCAATAATTTCTCAACATTTATTCCTGTGTAATAACAAATTTGTTCTCTATATAAGTTTGGAATATCTACAATACCATTTTGAGGGCTGCCTAAAATAAATTTGCCTATAATATCCTCACATCTATTTCTAACTCTAAATTTGTGTCATTTTAAAGATCAACATTCAATTTTCAGGTCTTGTAGTATATTTCCCCTAGATACCTGTTATTTCACTCTGCCCTCCCATTTTAACCTTGCCAACCACAGTAGGATTAGATGCCCTTCTTCTTGAACACATACCATGCCATTTATATCTCTGTAAGAATACTTTCCCCTGAATCATGATGAACTGATTCTCTCTCTCACCCATCTATAAATATCTGGAAGTGAAGGTTTTTGTGTTAATCTTTATATTTGCTGTCCTTAGCATTTTAGAAGGAACTTATTTTTAATTGATAAATGAGTACAAATAAATTAATTAATAAATAAGCATATAACAGAGTAAGGGGATTATTCTGCAAAATAAAACAATGATTGTTCTGATATTGATTAGAATTATGTGAATTGAAACTAAATCTCTGCTTTGGATCTTTTTACATAATATAAATATGTTTATTATGTTTGAGCTTCAGTTTTCATTAGTATCAAACTTCAAATTGTCCTGACTATTAAAAAACAGTGCCAGCAAGGTATTAATTTGCCTTATGGAAAGTCATCTGCTATATGGGTTTGCCTAGACAGATTTACTCATGGAATGTTTACTTTAAATTTCTTCTCATTAATCTTTATCAAATATAACAGGAAGAACTTTTCTGCTCTCCTTGATTGTATGAATTTAATCAGTGTAAATCTGGAGGTAAAGAAAATTTCATGTTCTTTCCTTCACCCATATTTGCACTCCGTATCTTATAAGTGTATGCTTGTTGGGAGTGATTCTCAAGTGGTTTTGCTGATAAGGGCCGGTGAGACAGAGTCAAGAAGGGGTGTGTATGTGGCAGGGAGATGTGTCAGCCAGTAATGGTGACCAGGTGGTTTTGTTAGGCTGTGCATATGGACAATGAGGTATACCTTTATTTAGAGGGTCAATTTTTTAATTCTTTTCAGGAGAGTTTGTTTCTTTATTTGTTTGTGTGTGTTTTGAGAATTTAGGAAAAGCAGGTCACAATGGAATGTGAATAATTTTGAAATGTTTTGACCACATTTGAGCAAAGCAGTGAAGGAGATAACTCCATCATGGAAATGAAATCAATATCGTGCATGATTAAAGAACAGTGACTACAGAATCAGCAATAATTATGATTAATGTTAACATCTATTGAGTTCTTGGTGTGTGTCAGGCACCAATATGAATTGTTTGCCATTGTTAACAACTTCATATCTCCAAAAATGCCCTTGGACCTTCTATCTCAAGCCACAATGGAAAATTAGGAATAACGTACTGAGTACTAATAGGAAGCAACAAGTACTGGATTTACCTATTTAGATAGAGCAAGACATTCCATCTAATCCCAACCTCCCCACTCCCCCTAGAGTGGACTCCACTTAAACTCTCACACAAAATATGGACCCCTAACAGATATGCCAATTTTTACATGACAGCATTCTGGGTTCTAATATTCTTATAATCCTCTAATTTGATTACTTTTTTCACCACACGATACACTTAAAACATTTACACACATGATTAAAGAATAATAATATCAACAATAAAATAAGCACTATTAAGAGTATTTAGACCTAAATTTGGAAATAAATGTACCCTCACACTAAAGAACCATAAGCTTAAAGTTCTCTCACATACATAGGACACTTCCAAAGTTATAGCTAAATTTTATGTGTATATTTCTGTTTCCTTTTAAGAAATCAGCAAAAGTTATAACATATAATGAAACTTAGAATTTGGATGTGTCACTTTGATATTCTAAAAATATTTATATTGGATGAACTTTAGACAAATGGTGACTCTCTCTGGGTTTCCATTATTCATTTAAAATCAGTGAATTGGATTCCATGATGCTTGTGATTCCTCAAAAACTGACATTAAAAGATTGTCTGACCACTGTAATATTATTTTTGGAGATATTGGAAGATACTTCACAGACAAGTGAGAAAAATGATATTTAAAACTAAAGAATATCACATGTTAGCATTGGGGAAAATGAACATAAGAGGCATTTCTACTTATTTGTTAGGTGGTAAGTGGTATAATGTTAAGTACATGATAGTGTAAGCCTGTCAGTCTTCCCTCCAAATACTAGCCCACATCACCTTGCCTGTTAAGTTATAGTTCTCTTCTTTTTCATACTTGACGACAAGGATTGCCTTATTATACCATAGAATTACGTAAGGAACTTGACTGTTTAAAGTCAAACTCAATTTATTTTTCCAAGACTAAATAAATTTTATTTCAAGTGAACAAGATAAATTAAGCACCATATCATTATCTAAATTTCAATCTAGGAGTCCAAGCATAATGAACCCTTATTAGATACAGCATTTGAATTTGACCTGTGGACATTAGAGACCTGATTTCCATAACCTTGTTGATATAGGAATTGTTTGGGGAGTATAAATGATTGAAATATTAAGATATTGTTTATCCTTTGCTATGTAATTCTGCAAATAATTCGCATCAATTTTATATACAAAATCAAAACATTTATTAATCAAGTATTATGTGGTATGGGGGACTATATATGTATTTGCAGGGAATATCAAGTTAGATACACTTTTTCAAAACTCCAATCTGTTGACAGTTCCAGGAAAATGGCATTGGATAGGCAAGTAGGGCTCAACTTTCTCAGAAAACTGTGGAGAAAAGGCCAAAGCACTCCAAGTTACATGCTTTGGGTGTCAACAGAACAGGACAGTGTGGTGCAACTCCTGACAGGATAAGGGACAGAGAGACAAAGAATCTTAAAAAATAATTGTGAGTTACTAAAGCTAGATGGGGGCTGGGAAGGGCTCTCATACCCCATCCTCAAGACATTAAGCTTGGGTAAAACCTCCAGCTCACTGCAACCTACTGAGAAAGGAATAGATGGGGATGAGTCAGAGGGCTTCCCTTGACTGAATTTGACCAGTAGAGGTTGCTTAGAATCTCATCTTTGGCCAGACCAGAAATATGGGAAAGGCTCACCAACAAGTACTATTCACTGTCCAGCTAAGAATTTGTGTGGATAAAAAATGCTTTTACATCTCTCTTTAGCTCCAAGCCTGGGAGAAAATCTGCACCCCATTAGTGAGTACCTGGAACAATTTATGGGCAATCTTAAAGACTTAGAATAAATTGATCCAATAATCAAAGGAGAGTGGTGAAAAAACACCAAGCAAGAGAAATAAATTGGTAATCAGGATAATTTCACCAACATATTCAGATGCTTAGATATCAACCAAAAATTAAAAGCTATATTATTAATCAGGAAGATATAGCCCAGCCAAAGGAACAAACCAATTATCCTGAAGAGATATAGGATTTAAGACAACTAATAAATAATACACAAATCTCCTAAATCAATTCAAAGAATTGAAGGAAAAGAGATAAAGGATATTAAGAAGACACTGGGTGAGCATAAAGAACAATTAGAAAGCCTGCAAAACAGAGTAAAAGAGCTTAAGGGAATGAAAGACAAAATGGATGAGAATAAAAATACATTAGAGGAACAGAACAGCAGATTTGAATTGCTTGAATACATTAAGGATTTCAAGGACAGAATGTCCAAACTAGAAAAGGCAGGAGAACAGAAGGAGAAAAGAATTGAAAAGATGGATCAGGGTCTCAGGGAATTGAATGACAACATGAAATACTCAAACATATGTGTTATCAGTGTCCTAGAAGGAAAAGAGAGTAGAAAAGGATTAGAAAGTATATTTGAGGAAATAATGACTGAAAACATCCCAACAATTATGAAAGACATAAATATTTATACCCAAGAAGGACAACACACAAAAACAGAATAAATCTGAATAGAAACATACTATTCAGAATGACAAATAAAGATAAAGAGAGAATTCTGAAAGCAGCAAGGGAAAGAGCATCACATAAAAGGGAAGTTCAATGCTTAAGTGCAGACCCTTCATCAGAAACCTTGGAAGCAAAAGAAAGTGGCATGATGTATTTAAGTTTGAAAGAGAAAACTGCCAGCCAAGAATTCTGTATCTGGCAAAACTGTCCTGCAAAAATTAAGGTGAATTTATAGTCTTCCTAGATAACAAAAACTGATCAAATATGTTGCCAAAAGAACAGAAATGCAAGTCATACTAAAGGATATGCAGCATTCTGAAAGGCAAAGGAAAATGTGAAAGGCTTGAAGAAGAGTGTAAGAAATGCGGGTTTTTATGATAGTTAAAATAAAAGGGTAAAAAAACAACTATAGTAAGATATGACAATGGAAAGACACAGGACTAAAAGGAAAAAGTAATTAATGTCTTTACAGTAATTACACTGCAGGTTAATAGCTTAAACTCTCCAATCAAAAGACATAACATAATAGAATAGATTTTAAAAAATGAGCCATCTATATGCTGTCTATGAAAGAATCATCTCAGAAGTAAGGAAACAACCCAGTTAAAAGTGAAAGGGTAGAAAAGAAATTCCACACAAATAGTAACCAAAAAAGAGCTGGTGTAGCAATACTGATATCGGATAAAATAAATTATAAATGCAAAACTCTCATAAGGGAAGAAGAAGTTTGTTATATATTAACAAAAGGGGCAATTCACCAAGAAAAGTAATGATAATAAATATTTATGCATGTGATCTGGGTGCCACAAAATACATGATGCACACAACAGCAAAATTTAAAGGAGAAATAGATGTTTTTAAAATAATAGTTGGAGACTCCAATACTCCACTCTCAGTATTAGATAGAACATTTTGACAGAGGATAAATAAAGAAACAGCTTGAATATTATAATAAATGAACTTGACCTAACCTATATTTTTAGAGCATTGCACCCCAAAACAGCAAGTTACACATTCTTTTCAATAACTCATGTAACCTTCTCTAGGATAGACCATATTTTGGGTCAAAAGAAATGACTTAATATATTTAAATGATTAAATTGTGCAAAACAAATTCTCTACCCACAATAGAATGAAGCTAGAAATCAATATTGGACTGAGATTCATCCCTGGGGGCTTCCCTGGAACTCGGGGATTACTACCAAGTGTCAGTAGCAATGCAACTGGAAAAATATCTTGATCAAATGGGGGAAAGACTAAAGACAAATAAATTTACATGGATAAGAGACTTCAGAGTAAGGAGGTCATTCCAGGGGTTATGCTTATGAAGGTCTCAGCAGGATCTCATTAAATGCCACAGTAAATATTGCCTCAAATAGCAGGGCTGCTGAGGATTCCAGAGTGATCCAGACTCTATAGGCAAGGCAGACAGCTCAGGAGTTTGGTTCCCTTCCAGTGGGCTCTACTTTGGAGTTTATGCTCCACAGTGTGAATGAGTTGGACTCAGTTATGTTTCCCTATGCATGGCTCTTCTGCCACTTCTATTTGAACTTAAAGTCAGTAACTGAGTTTATTGGTGTATGCCCAAAACCTTAAATCTTTGCACTGTCCATGTGCCAGTTGGGACCTGAATCTCAACACAGATTCAACACCTACTCTCCAGTTCATTGGAATCACCCAGGACAACTAACAAGGAGATGATGATGGACAATGACCATCCCAAAGAACAGAGAGTCTACAACTGCAAGAAAGAAAGCACCATTCATCTGCCCCATGGGATCTAAGACCCTTCTCAATTAGAGGTGGAGTGGACATCACCTTCCCAGAATCCTCAGGATTGGGGAATGAATGATGGACTAGTGTAAACTTACTGTTATTCTACTATAGACTTATTGTAATTCTAGCAATGGAAGAACGTTTATCATTGATGTTGAGGCAGTGACAACTGGAGGTTCTGAGGGGAGAGAGAGAAAAAATAAGTGTAATATAGGGTAATTTTCAGGACTTGAAGATTGTCCTAAATGACATAGCAATGACAGGTACAGGCCGTTATATATCTTGTCATAACTTACAAAATTGTGTGGGAAAGAAGGCAAACTACAATGTATACAATAATCCACACTTAGTGACAATGCTCCAAAACATCTTCATCAATTGTAACAAATGTACCACATGAATGAGGGACGTTGTTAATGTCGGAAAATGTGGGAAAGGTAGAGAGTGCGGAATATGAGAATCACCTATATTTTTATGTAACATTGTGTACTCTTTAAAACAATAAAAATGTATGTAGAAAAGACCCATCTCAGCATACGGGCCACACCCAAAAGAAACACAAGACTAACCATTAAATAAAAACAACTGAGAAAAAAATAATGAATGAAAAAACGAAATTCATAAATATATTGAGATAAAACAACACACTGTTTTATAATCATTTGATTAAAGAAGTTGAAAGAAAATTCAGCAAATATCTTGAGACAAATGGAAATGAGAACACAACATAGCAAAACCTATAGGACACTGAAATTGTATTGCTGAGAGGAAAATTTATAACCATCAATGTTTACCTTAAAAGAAAAGAAAGAGATAAAATTGAACATCTAACTGTACACCTGAAGGAGCTAGAAAAAGAACAGAATACTAATCTCAAATCAAACCAAATGAAAGAAATAGTAAAGATCAGAGCAGCAAAAATTTAAATCAAGAACAGGAAAATAATAGTGAGACTCAACAAAACCAAGAGTTAGTTCCTCGAGAAGATCAACAAAACTGACAAAGCCTTAGCTAAACTGACAAAGAAAAAAAAGAGAGAAGACACATATAAATAAAATCAGAAATGAGAGTAGGTACATTATCACTGACCCCAAAGAAATTGGAACAATCATAAGATGATACTATGGACAACTGTACACCAAAAAACTAGCCAATGCAAATGATTTGGACAATTTCCTAGAAACACATGAACAACCTACACTGACCTTAGAAGAAATAGAAGACCTCATCAAACTAAGCACAAGTAAAGGGATTTGAACCATCATTTAAATCCTCCCAAAAAGGAAAAGGAAAGAAACAAATGGCATCACAGGGTAATTCTAGTAATCATTCAAAGATGATCGAATACCAAACTTGTTCAAGCTTTTCCAAAAAAATTGAATAGGAAGAATACTACCAAACTCATCCTATGAAACCCATATCACCATAATACCAAAACCAGATACAGAGACTTTGAAAAAAGAAAATTACTGATCAATATCTCTAATGAATATAAATTCAAAAATCCTCAACAAAATATTTACAAACTGAATCCAAAAGCACAGTAAAAAATTATACTATAATAAAATACATTTTATGCCAGGTACATAAGAGTGGTTCAATGCAAGAAAATCAATTAGTGTAATAAGCCACATTCATAAATTAAAGAAAGTAAAACCCATAACACTCTTGATTGATGCTGAAAAAGCATTTGGACAAAGTATTACACCTTTTATTGATAAAAAAAAAACCACTACAAAAGATAAGAATAGAAGGAAGCTTTCTCAATATGGTAAAGTGCAAATATGAAAAACCTACTGCTAGTGTTGTACTCCACCGGGAAAGATTTAAAGCTTTCTCACTGTGATCAGAAACAATACATGGATGCCCACTCTCACCATTGTTATTCAATATTGTGCTAGAAGTTCCAGCTAGAGCAATTAGGCTTGATAAATAAATAAAAACACTCTTATAGGAATGGAAGAAGTAATTCTGGCACTATCCTCTAATGTTATGATCCTATATCTAGAAAATCCTGAAAAATCCACAACAAATATCCTATAACTTATAGAAGAGTACAACAAAGTGGCAGGATACAAGATAATTCACAGAACATAATGACATTTCTACACACTACTGATGAGCAGTCTAAAGAGGAAAGCAGAAAAACAATTCAAATTATAATAGCAACTAAAAAAATGGAATAATCATGATTAAACTTACCAAGGACTTAAAGGACTTCTAATCAGAAAACTGTAAAACATTCCTAAAATAAACATAAGAAGGCTTAAATAAATGAAAGATATTCTGCATTCATGAACTGGAAGACTAAATGTCATTAAGATGTTAATACTAATCAAAGTTATATACAGATCCAACAAAATCCCAGTAAAAATCCCAAAAGGCTTTTTTTTTGAAGAAGTGGAAAATTCAATTATCAAATTTATTTGGAAGGGTAAGGGGCCCTGAATAGCCAAAAATATTTTTTAAAAGTAGAACATATTTGGATGGCTCTCACTTCCTGACTTTAAAGAATATTACATAAGCACAGTGGTAAAACAGCATGGTACTGACATAAAGGCAAATTGGTCAATGGAACCAAATAGAGAACTCAAAAATAGACCCTCCATCTACTGTCAAGTGATTTTTGCCAAGTCTCTAATGCCCTCCCAGCTGGCAAAAACACTTTATTCAACAAATGATGCTGGGAGAACTAGATAGCAATACCCAAAAGAATGAAAGAAGACCCCTATCTCATGCCTTACACAAAAATTAGCTGAAAATGGATCAGGAATCTAAATACAAATCTACAACCATACAACTCATTGAAGAAAATGTAGGAATACCTCTTCATGATCTTGTAGTTGGTGGCATTTTGTTAAACCTTACACTGAAAGAATGACCAACACCACCAAAAAAGTTAAATGGGAACTCCTCAAAATTCAACACTGTTGCATCTCAGAGGACTTTGTCAAAATCATGAAAAGATAGCTGACTCAGTGGGGGAAAATAGTTGGAAATCATATATCTGATAAGGGTTTAATATCCATGTTATATAAAAAGATACTACAGCTCAATACAAAGAAGGCAAACTGCACAATTTAAAAAATGGCAAAAGTTTTGAATAGACAATTGTTCAAAGGAGAAATACAAATAGCAAATAAACACTTGAAAAACTCTTTATCACCACCTAGCAATCATGGAAATGCAAATCAAAGCTACAATGAGATATCATTTCACAAATATTAAAATGGCCAGCGCTAAAACCTCAGCAAACAACATGTGTTGGAGAGGAGGTGGATAGATAGGAATGCTCATTTGCACTGGTGGGAATATAGAATGGTAAACCCATTGTAGAGAACTGTTGGTCAGTTCCTAAAGAAGCTGAGAATAGACTTGCCATGTGACCCAGCCATACCTCAAAAAGGTATAATATACCCAGAAGAACTGACAGCAGTGACAACAACAGGCATCTGCACATGATATTCATCATGGCATTAATCACAATTTCCAAAAATGGAAACAACCCAGGTGTCCATCAACCAATGATTGTACAAACAAATAATGGTAAATACACACGATGGAATGTTATGCAGCAGTAAGAAGAAATGAAGTCGTGAAACATATAAAAACATGGATGAACCCCGAGGACATTATATTGAGTGAAGCAGGCCAGGCACAAAAGGACAAATACCATATTATTGTGCTATTATGAGCTAAATATATTGTGTCAACTCATGGAGTTTATAATTAGAATATAGGTCTCAGAAAATAAAATGAAATTAGAGAATGGAAAGCTGAGTGTTAATATGTGCAGAATTTTCCTTCACCATGATTTGGCACTCAGCCCATTTCACCTGGAAGGTTAAGAATTTTACAAAAGGACTAAAATTGAATCCACACATTTCAATAACAGCTTCTCGTGAAATTTTTCATGCTAAATGATTAAAGGCATGTTGTCTGAGGCAAAAAACAACAATTTAAGGAAATCATAATGTGAGTAACAACATTTCTAAAATAGTATTTCAAATTCATCATTTAAATTGTTTTGGCTTTTTGCTTGCCTTCAAAAGTGTTCAAGAATTGCATAATTATCCAGAATACATTTTGCCTATGTAGTTCTTTGACATATGGTTCAGCAAGTAATTTATTATTTAAAGTTTTCAAAGATGACATTATTATTATTCTTTTTTATTATTTCAACTGTAGGTGCACGGACTCTTTCTTGTATTGAATATTGAAGTTCCATCCTCTTTCTTTGTTTAAGGTTTCATTTCAAGGGAATTATTCATGGAAACTGTTCAATGGTGAATAATATATATATATATATGAGGTTATATATACTCTGCATTAAAAATGAATTTTTAAATTAAATGGAATATATATCTATAAATCTAATGAGAAATATGCCTTTTAGGACACTGGTTTTTCAGGTTAAGAAGTATGGTATGCTAGAGGATTAGAAGTCTTTTTCATAATAGTAATCACTGAGATACCAAATAACCAGTTAGCTTTCTGAATACTATGAATCAAATCAAAGATATTCTACTCCCTTGTGGAGTTTTCCCTAATGTCAAACTATCAGCCTGTAAGTTTTCTCAGATACACTATTTAAATACAGACTTGTATTTTATTTAAATTATGTTCAGTGAATTATACTAATTTCCTGCATGCGAATATTCTTGAATTGGACTATTTTTGGGGTTACTACATTATCCAGATTTGAATGATTTCTCCAAGAAAATTATAGAGAGATTTATTTGATTTTTTTGTCTTAAATTAAACTTAAATCATTTCAGAATTCTAAGGACAAAATGGCCAGAGAGTACATTGTGGCATTGAAATAAGATCACTGTGAATAGTGGCAGTTTGGTGCATCAGTTTCCTGAACCAACATGGCCCTGGAGGATTCATTCATATAACTGACCATGTTGGGAAATGTGCTTGTATCTTCTTTCTTTTAACTTTAACGTTTTACATCATGCTTTGCATGTAAAAATATTCCACAGTTATTTTTGAATAGTATAAGATTGTTAAATATTTAAAAATATGTCAGCCATTCAAATACATGGTAAGAATTTTAAGCAGCTCTTTAAAATATTTTGTAAAATGTGCATTAAATCCATTATCATAATTTAAATGATAAATTAAATTAAATTTATCATAATTTAAATGATAAATTATAATTTAAAATGATAAATTAAATTTTATCATTTTAATACCATTTTAATACCATTAAAATGGTATTACAGATACCATTTTAATGTAGTCATGCAACATATTAAATCAAATTTAAGACAACAATCAAAAAATGTGCATGAATGATGATATGAACTTGAAGAGGTTATATTAGAATGGAAGTAATTAAGAATTGAATTCCTTATTTGATGAATTTGTTCAGGAATCAATTTAAGAGTTTCCATTTATGTCGTTCTTTTTACTAAACTACCAAAGAGCCTGGGTTTGTGTGAATATTATTTAGAATTCCTTCAGTCATATTTAAGAACTTTCTCTAATGCATTGCAGTTACATTATGATTACACTAGTTTGGGATATACTTTGCAATTTATTTAACTCTATTACTAAATTAATGACTGTAAGAGTTGTCATTCCACAATATGTATTTTGTACATTTATTTCAGTTGAAACTCTCATTTAGAATTTTGTCTAATTTCATAAGTGACTTTGCATGTTTAGGGTAAAAGTAGGGAGGAAATTTCTTCCATTTTGGAGGAGATTAAGGGTGTCTTTTAGTTAACTCTGAACTGAAACAATTTAATCATATTTCCTTTTCTATCAGTTGGAATACTTTTTAAGACCTAAAATTGAATTCTTCACATATGAAGAAATTTTTTACAGTATTCTATCTTGTAAATGATTACCAGAATGATTATCTTTTGGAAATAGAGGAGGTAGAGAACTGGATTAGATATCTTTTTAAGTGCCCTAAGTTGTCTATCCTTATTAAAATTAAAGAAAAATAAAAGGTAATAGCATAGAAAATTGTTTAAACCTTACAGACATTTAAAATATATTTCATGCTGCAAGAATTGGTAGAATTGACCATAATTAATACATTCAATTGTTAAATTCAATCAGAGTTTCAGAAAACTAGGTGAATAACTGCATGCTGTATGATTTCTTTGAAAGTTTTTTCAATAAGACAATTTTGATGCCAAGACTTATTTTGAAGAGACTCAGAGTAGAGTAAAATATAATTTAAATAATTTTCATGGCTGAGGAAAATAATACAGAGGATGAAATATTTAAAAAAGATATAGTGATAACTTCCCAATGCCTGGAAACAAAGTAAAATATGAAACAACACAACATGTGAGCACCAGTATATTTCTATGTTGGATTTTTTTCATTTCTGATATTTTTTCAAACATGGCAATTATTTTTATTGGTTTTTCATCAATAGGCCTCATAATTGTACATTCTTTTAAATTATGTGTATGTGTGGATAAGTAATAACTGTTTATATCTGCTTTTTATGCCTAACTTTCACTATGTGTACTTTGTCTCATAAATTGATATTTTTTTCTGTCCCATTTTTATCATGTGCTTCTCATTGTAAATTACTCTTAAAGAGGATATTATAATTAATATATTAGTACCTAAGATGAATTTTTTATTTAGAATTATTTGCTACAGAAAACTTCAAATATGAAACTATTTAAAAAATGTATGATTATCAATTTTTTAGAATATTTACCGTGTGTTTCCAAAAATATACATACTTACCTAAATTAGTCACATATTTTATATCATAATGTTTTTAACAGGTTTGATATCCATTTAAGTAACTTTTTTTATGTCAATATTGATCTTTTTCCTGTTTTGCTGTCCCTATTTCCTCTTTCCTACATCACCTACTTATATATTTTTTTGAATTATTCATGTTGGGAATTTTTTTTTTTCACTTTAGTGAAGTTTTGTCATCATAGAGATATTAATATTTTTCTTAATTGGTCTAAGAGTTTTTTTCCTTGGTTCTAGATAAAATTTATAATTTTATGAATGTGATTTTTCACAATAATATATTGAATAATAAATCACACGTAATTAAATGAGGATACCAGTGGATTAGAAAATGTTGCTGGTATTCCTATCATTTTGTGAAATAATTTTCAGTTTTCCATATATTTACTCACTCCATTTTTTTATATAATAATTTCTTACATCACATATGGATATCACTTCTATTTTTTTTTTACTTTTTTTTATTGTTGGTAAAAATCAAAATTTTTCACAATACATATCAATATTTGTAAAATGGTATATAAATACATATGCATATATGTGCATTTGCTAACATAAATGTTATTTATATATATATATTTTTAAAGGTGCTTAGATTACCTAATTATTACTCAGAAATTAATCACTTCTTAATATAAAATAATATTTATTTTGTAGTATTTTATTTGCCAAATTGTCCAAATATAATATCTATTTTATTCATGTAAAATCTCATATATTGCATTTCCTTTGTTGCAATTATTTTCAAAATTTTTATTTTTATATTTAACTTAATAATAATTCAATATCATTAATACCCTTAATTCATGTGATGTTTAGGCTAATGTGTTAACTCTGCCAGGGAGTTGTGCCCTTTTCTTTGGTCAAGCAAGCACTGGAGTAATTGTAAGAAAAGAATATTTATGGGTTTTAGTCACAGTGAGTTTACTGCATAGATGGGTGATTACATCTACAATCAACCAGGGAGATTGCCATCAGCAATGAGTGATGTTTTACCAATTCAGTTGAAGGCCTTAAAAGGGTAAGTGATTTCAACATTCAGAGAGAATTTCCCAACTTGACTTTAGATAGCCAACGTCTCCCAGAAACTCATCAAGGACCTTCATTGGGCTTTCATTGCAGCCCGTGGTTTGCAGCCTACCTGCAGAACTTGGACTTGTGCATCCCCACAGTCACATGAGAGACACATAAAATCTCATACTGTTTACAGATATCTCCTGTTGATTCTGTTTTCCTAGAGAATCCTGACTAATACAGCTTGGTACCAGAAGTGGTTCTTGAGGAACAGAATCTTAAACATGGGATATTCAACAAAGAAGGAGTTCATTTAAAGGCCATGACTCGTGACAGAAAGCAGGCCGCCTTAGTATGTATGGGACAGGCATCTCTAGTCTCAAGACACTAAGATAAGATCTGGTATGAGCCTGATGGAGAAGCATTTTGTGCTTCAAGAAGTGTGTCTGTTATATGTCAGATAATGATTAAAAGTCCTGTTA
This sequence comes from Cabassous unicinctus, assembly GCA_029593785.1. Taxonomy (NCBI): domain Eukaryota; kingdom Metazoa; phylum Chordata; class Mammalia; order Cingulata; family Chlamyphoridae; genus Cabassous; species Cabassous unicinctus. The sequence continues at coordinate 5 of JAQZBX010064815.1, read as the reverse complement.
CATGC
>JAQZBX010064814.1:0-16424 GCA_029593785.1 Cabassous unicinctus | reverse complement strand
TTTTTAGTATTTCCTGCCAAGCTGGTCTTTTTGTTATAAACCCTCTCAGTTTCTGTTTATCTGTGAATATTCTAAACTTGCCCTCATTTTTGAAAAACAATCTTGCCAGATATAAGATTCTTAGTTGTCAGTTTTTCTCTTGAAGTATCTTAAATATACCATGCAGGTGCCTGCTGCCTCCATGGTTTCTGATGAGAAATCAGCACTTAATCTTATTAGGTATCCCTTATATGTTATGCATTGTTTTTCTCCTGCTGCTATCAGAATTCTTTCTTTATCTTTAGCATTTGACATTCTGATTAGTATGTGTCTTGGGGTTGGTCTATTCAGATTTCTTCAAATGGGAGTACATTGTGCTTTTTGGACATGGTTATCTTTGTCCTTCAATAGGGTTGGGAAATTTTCTACCATTATTTCTTCAAATATTCCTTCTACTCCTTTTTCCTTCTCTTCTCCTTCTGGGACACCCCTGACAAGTAGGTTTGCAGGCCTCTTGTGCTTTAGTTCCCTGAGACCCTGTTCAATTTTTTCCATTCTTTTCTTCTCTAATCTCCTGTATGTTCACTTTTTGAAGCCATGTCTTCTAGCTCACTAATCTTTTATTCTGTCCCCTCAAATCTGCTGTTATATGCCCCCAGTGTATTTTTAATTTCATTTATTGTGACTTTCATTCCCATAAAATCTTCTATTTTTCTGAGTATGCTTTCAAATTCCTCTTTGTGTTCACCCAGTGTCTTCTTAATATCCATAATCACTTTTGCCATCTTATTGAATTTATTAAGGTGATTTGTTTGAACATCTATGATTACTTGTCTCAACTCCTTTATGTCATCTGCAGGCTTATCTTGTTCCTTTAAATGGGCAATATCTTCCTGTTTCTTGGTATGGATTATAATTTTTTGTTGGTGTTTTGGCATCTGGCATACTACATGTATTTATTCTGGGTGCAGTTTCTCACTTTAGTTTAAGTGTTTTTTGCCTTTTCTCCCTTGCGGGTTGTGTAATAGGGATCAAGGATGTAGTTGGTGCTGTAAGCTGTGGAGGCAGAATCTGCATTCATTGCCCCTGAAATTGATGAAGTTTCTCCCACCTTTCACCTCTGACAGGGGTAGGGACAGAGCTGCAGCCATGTGTAATAATCCAAAACATGCAAGACAAGACTGTCTGTAATTTCCCAGAGAAATTGATATAGCTGCATGTGTAGGCAGCAATCTATGATGTGTACATCCAAAATGACCGCAGTTGCCCAGATAGACTTATGCAGCACCGCCCTCCTCCCTCCCTGCTGGATGTGGGGATGGACCCTCTGGAGTGTCCAACAATCTAATCCATGTGAGCTGAATATACCTGCAGTTGCCCAGAGAGGCTAGGTGGTACTGTACCTTCTGCCCTCTAGGGGGTGGGAATGGAAACACTGAATCCGAACAGTTCAGTCCATGTTTGTCAAAAGTGACTTCCATTTCCCAGAGAGGCTAAGGAAACACCATTCCTCTCCTATTCTATTGTGTGGTGGGGGTGGATCCACAGGCACCCAACAGTTCAGTGCCTGTAGGCCGAGGTTACCTTCCATTGTCCAGAGAGTATGAGGAAACACTAGTCTCATCCTATTCTTTTAGGGAGTAGGGGTGATTCTGCAGTCTCCCAAAAATTTAGTCCCTGTAGGCCGAGAGGCAGTGGAGTCACCAGAACCCTCCTTTCCTTTAGGGTCTGGAGGTGGATCCACAGGCACCCAACAGTCCAGTCCAAAATTTCCTGCCATTGCCTGGAAAGGCTTTGGAAACACCAGCTCCCTCCTTTCATATTGAGAGGTGGTGGTAGATCCACAGGTACCCACCAGTCCAGGCCTGGCAGGCCCAAAGTGCCTGCATTGCCAAGAAAGGCTGAGGAAACACAGTTCCCCTCCTCTCCTACTTGGGGGTGGGGATGGAGCTACAGGTGTCTGACTAGTCAGTCTGTGTGGGCCAAAATCACCTCCACTACCTTGAGAGGTTAGGAAACACAGTCCCTCTCTTGTTTTATTGGGGGTCAGTGTTGAGCCACAGGTATCCATCATTCAATTTGTGCAGGCCAAAAGACCTACAGTTGTTCTAAGAGGCTGAGGAAACAGAAGCTATCTCCTATTTTATGGGGAGGGCAGATGTGGAGATGGAATCTAAGGCACTCAACAAACCAGTTCCTGTGGGCTAAAAGTAACTCAGAGAGGTCACAGAAACACAAGTTCTCTAGTATCTTATTGGGGTGCAGGGATGGAGTCTCAGGTGTCTGACTATTCAGTTTGTGCCAACTGAAAGAGCCTGCAGTTACCCGGAGAAGTTGGTGCAGGTCCCCCTAGCTTCCTCCCTGCCAGAGGTGGAGTTGGGGTTTGGGCTAGATTTGCAATATAATCTGGGTGGAAAGAAGCTGGTCTCTACCAGCACTGTGATTTTCAATCAGCCCCCTTTCCCTCATGCTGGGTGTGGAATTAAAATGGCAGCTACCGGCCTCTTTCCTAATTGCAGAGGTTTAAACTTTAGCTTAAATATTAGGATTATATTTTAGCCAGATGAATTTATTAATCAGTAGCTAAAGTCTTTGCCAACTCTCTCTTCCTCCCCTGTTTTCGGGAAATTGAGCTTCCAACTCCAGCCATGGAATAGCTCCCAAGGCAGCTTGTGCTACAGGCACTAGCCTCAGTGGTGTGGAGTGCTTTGCTCACGATTCTTCTCTGTAATTGGGCTGTCTCCTCCTTCCATATTTTCAAGGATGTTGCAGGATACTCTTCTGGTCTCCTGGGGTCCCTAAACAGGTGCTTTAGATAGCCCTGGGTGATTACTAACTGCCTGCAGGATGAGCCGCCTCTTGGAGCTTCTTACTCTGCCACAATTTTGCTCCTCTGTCAATTGGTATTAATTTTAACAAAAATTATGGTAGGATTCCCCAGTGATGTCATCTAGATCTAGCCTGTTTTGTGGGGAGGTTTAAGCTAAAAATCAATTACTTTAACAGAAACAAGGCTATTCAGTTTGCATGTATCTTCTTGCATGACCATTGCCAGTGTGCGTCTTTTAAGGATTTTGTATCTTTCATCAAAATTTTTGTAGTTTTGCGTATAAAGCTGTTCATAGTGTGTCCTTACTTTATTTTGATAACTGGGATCTGTAATGGTGTCTTCTTACTCAATTTTGAAACCAGTAATGTATGCCTTATCAATTTTCCTTTATCATTTTGGTCAGAGTCAAATCAGTATATAAAAGAATGATTTTTGACCATTAACTCCTAGAAGATATAATCTAAATGCAGAAAAATCTTTAAAATATCTTAATAAGGCAATGAGTACACTTAATTTTAGAAATAAATATTGGTATGGATATTGTGAAATGATCATTTTTATTAGAAGAATACAAACAAATAACTAAATTCATTTCAAGCATCAAGATATGTAGCAAAATATAAAAGCAAATCAATAACAACAAAGAAATTTTGTAAAAATTCTGTACTCATGTTTCAATCAGCTCATTATTTATTTTTAGTAACTCATTATTTTGTAGCTCTGTCTTCATCTAAGTGTATGTGTTCATCAATTGTAACAAATGTGCCACACCAATGAAGGATGTTGCTAATGTTGGAAAGTTTGGGGGCCGGGGGGAGGGATTGGGGCATATAGGAATACCCTATATTTTTTATGTAACATTTAAGTAATCTAAAGTTTCTTTCAAATAAATAAATAAATAACCAATTACAGTTGAGTAGTAATGAAATCTCCTAATGCATAAATTACAGTGTTTAAATGTGATAAAAAATGAAGCCAGAACTGCTGAAAAAAAAAAATGACTAATTTCAGGTATAGAGAAGGAAGTGATTGAGATGGGCCTGGAAGATATCATTGTACAAAAAAGCATGGAAACAATCTAAAATTAAAGAAAAGGTCACAATAGCTAAACAGAAGGGGTGCAAACTTACCTAAGAAATGACAACTTATATGTAATATAGAGAGAGATATATTATATATAAAGATTGTTGTGACTTAAAACTCATCACATATAAGGGGTCTGCTAACTTTTCAGAAAATAGCCAGTGTTTTAGTTTCCTAGACTGCTCAACAAATACCACAAAATGGTTTGGCTTAAGCAATGGGAATTTATTAGCTTACAGTTTTAAGGCTAAAAGAAAGTCCAAATCAAGGTTTTATAAAGGTCATACTTAAAGTGAGCAAAAACAGTAGCTATAAGCTCACCCTAACTTCCCCAATTCTGATGTCCACTTTTCAGAACCTGTGGAGTTCCCCTTCAATTACTCTTGGCATCATAAGGTATGTGTCTTATGATATAATGCAATAGATTTTTATTAGAGAGAAAAGAATGAGTGAAATTGAGAGTGTGGGATATTATAAAAAGAAATAATTCAGTCTCTTTAATAGAGCTACTTATGACACAAAGGTGAGGGAGAGGGCCTATTATAAAATAAAATATTTAGGATACATAGAAACTCAATGCACTATATGTACGTTCTTCACCACCTGATTTAGAACACCCCCCCCAACACACACACAATCTTGATTTAAGACACACACACACAAGCACATATGTACTCATATACACTCAAATTATAAAGTGAACGAGATTAGATGATGTGAAGGGCATTTTTGTTCAGTGTGATGAGATTGATAATGATATCATTTTATGCAAAAAAGGAAGTCTTTTTGATTTGAGGAAGTAGTTATGAAGACCTTAATGATGAGTAGAGAATTAAATAAGGGGAAGGTTTCAGTGGAAATTTCTGATGTTAACTGGCAAACGTGGATTTATAATGCTGGTCTGAAATAATGTATTTTGTTGTGTTATAATATACTCTCCAACTCCCTTCCTAAAATCCACAGTAAACTCTAAAAATTTTCTTTTCTTTGTTTTAGTTTTTTTTCCTTATGAATTAATATGTTAAATTTTTTAAAAAAATTTTATGGTATTTTGTTTGTTATAGGAAGAAATGAGTGTTTATGTTGAAAGAGTATAGAAACAAAGAAACCATAAATTTTAAGTCACAGAAGAATCAACATAAATCTTAATGAAAATGATGCATTTCTAAGAGTGTATCTTTTCAAGATTAAAGGATTTAGTCCTCCAGAATGACACCTTGATTTCTTAAAATTGCTAGATATACAGAATGAAATTATGTTTCTTGACATCAATGAGCTCATTTTGTATGGAATTCAAATGATTACACAATTTCTACACTGAATAAAACGTGTTACAAGACAATAACAATTAGTTGTGAATATTTTGGAAGGAAAAACATACTAGCTATGTGGGATTCTGGTGGCCTAGAAGAAATTCCTAGAGAAGAAGTTATGTAAGCTATTGCTTGTGTAATAAAGCAGAATCAGACAAGTGAACTTAGAAAACTTATTACAGATTAAGAAAGTAACAAATGTCAAGGTATAGAGACACAGCAAATTATAGAAACATCTGAAGGGTAGAATCAAGATATTGGATGCATAGAGACAATGTGGGAGGACAGGGTTTAGCAGCAGGCTTGCAAACCATTCTTTTCCATCACTGGTAGATATTCTTGGAAGAATAAATATAATAATGATAGACTGTTAGGCAGGCAAGCTAATGGTACTGTGAGAGAGTTCTTATCTCTGAAATACTTTTAACAGAATTAAAATTTTCTATAGCATTTCTGTCTAGAATTGCTTCCAGTAAACAAATTTGGAATCTTTGAATTTATGGGAAAATTCTTCCTCAATTGCCATGTAAACTATGTAATTTTTAGAGAATAAAATGAAGCTATTTCATTTTAAAAAATGGCTTCTTTTTTTTAAGGTGATGTGCCCATGTACATCTGCTACATCTTGGCTAACATGTGTCTCAATGTGTCAAGAAAAGACTGAAAAGTGGAAGAAGCCTTCCTGAACTTCTACTTGCTTCTTTGTACCTCAAAATACTTGTGTCCTGAAAATTCTTAGTAGAGCTTGATTATTAGCATGATTCCTGTACCTCTGATTTGACAACCCATATTTTGTGTTATTTCAATTTACAAGATTTTTGATCATTTTAAGGGCTTGCAATTTGTTATAAAATTTGTATTATTTAATGCTGTTAAATCTTAGGCTTGAAAAGATTTTAGATGTATCAGACCAAAAAAATTATCAGGTGTATAACATAACTAAAGAGTTTATAGACAAAATGATTCATTTTCGTTATAAGTGTTAATAATACACCAAGGTAATTCATTTTAAGACAAAAAATTTACATATGAAAAACACTTATTATACACCAGAATACAAAGGTGTTAATCTCACTGCCGTGATCAATGATTTGAAAAAATATATGTGCCTTTGTGCAACACATTTAGAATATTTTGTTTCTAATCAATGCTTAATTTAATATGACATGGGCAGTTGTCCAATAAAAAGGTCATATGTATGTAATAAGCAACATTGAACTGAATTTATTCCATTCCCTTGTAAGTTTTATTAAGCTAAATAGGTATATGTGGCAGACTATTTAAGATTATATGAAATATAGAACACATGAAAAAATTGCAGTACTGTAAAATAGTATAAAATAAATAATCCTCTTAATGTCACATTAAATTACAATTTTTATGAAATTACAAAAATTGAAGTTTATTTTAAAGAAAATATAAAATTGGCACAAATGAATTAAAAATATAATTGCATAAAGTGCATAAGTTTAGTGAATTCATCATAGTTCTTCAAAAGTATTTTCTGGTATTTAATTCATTTTAAAAATCTTTACTGTGATTTGCTATTGACTATGCACTTTCCTAAACTCACTCATTTGATATCCCTATCCTTACGAAATAGATAATTCATATTTTTAAATGGAAAAAAAATTGAAATTAAGCATGACCAACACCATTCACTATGTTTTTCAATAGTCTAAAGGAAATTTATAATCATATCTTTGCACAAGTGATTTTAAAACTATGAAATCATAAGTGGCATGCTTTCAACAGTGTCTTCATAAAAATGCAAAAGATACTTTTGAAATCTTGTATTATAGAATATAATCTTAAGACATTATTCTGTGGTGATTATATCACAGAGGTCTAAGACAAAGAGTCTAGGAAAGTGACCTTCTCTCTACCAAGTCTTGATAGTTCTTATAAATTTTAGAATTTCTCCACTGCTTCATTTCCTTCCTTCCTTCCTCCCTTCCTTCCTTCCTCCCTCCCTCCCTCCTGCATTCTTGCCTTATTTCTTGCTTTCCTGCCTGCCTGCCTTCTTCCTTCCTTCTTTCCTTTCTTTCTCACCATCTTTCTTTCTTCCTCTCTTTCTCTCTTACTATATCATCTCTCATTACCATAACAAAATGAATGTCAACTCAATTTCCAGGTTTTCCCCTTAAAAAGAAAATTATTTAAAGAATTTATCTTGTAAAAACAACTCTTGAAGCACAAAAATGGGTGATGTCAAAGAAAATTTGAAAGAGAAATTATTTTACCAAAATAATAAATCCAGAACAATGGGATTTTTTTGATGAATCCAATACCCTTGTAACATATTAATCCATTTATCTGTCCTTGTCAAAAAAAACAAAATGGGTTTTCAAATTGTATTGGAATATTTTGTGGCATTTATTAAAAGATGTCAAGCATCAGACAATGAAATCTTTAGAATAGAGAATATCAAGTAGTGATAAATGAAAGGAAATATAGGTTGATCCTATATTATAGGACTTTTCTGTAAGTTGCATAAAAAAAATACAGCCCCCAAATATACAACATGTTCCCCAGTTCTTTCCAAGACCTATTCCTGTGAGATTCATTTACAAAAGCCAAATCCCACAAATAAATTCCCAAATTGTTCTTTCAGTGAAGACAGGAACTCCTTTCTATGTACAACTATAGTGATTATTTGATTTTTTCCATCTAACATGCCTCAGTGCTAACCAATTAACCTAGTATAAAAGAATTTCTAAAGGAAATTTGGTGGCACCCAAAGAAAAGTAAGTCCAATCCCCAAAGCCAGTTAGATAGTATATTTTAGCTAAATCAGAAGCAAATGATAGCAATTTCATAGGCTCATACCAAAATGGCCAAAGCTATAAAAAGAATTATTAATGAAATGGACCAAGTACATGTCAGAGTTAAGAAATCAAGTATCTGTCAAAAATCTAAACCTTAGACTCATGGTGTGACAATTTGTGAATCCAGTCATCTTGTTCTGTGGAACTTGAGCAAAATCTATCCACTCCATTCTGTCTTCTGTTTCTGAAGAATTTCTTTTTTGTGTATGTATGTCTGATTTCTCACACCTTAATCTTCTTTTTAAAGATGGATTTAGCTATTTTAGTTCCTTATCTTTCCAAATTGAAAATAATCTAGTCTACATTTACAAAAAGGTCTTGCTTCAAATTTGATTCAATTTGTGATATATTTGAGAATCAGTCAGGGAGAATTGACATCTTTACTATGTGGATTCTTCCAATCCATAAATGTAATATGACTCTGTGTTTAATGAACTCTTTCATTTCCTTCATTAGTATTTTGTAGTTCAGAATGCAAGATCTGTACACATTCTGTTAGTTTTACAAGTATTTCACGTTATTGAGCAATTATAAATTGCATTCATTTTTGAATTTGGTGCCACGTTTATTTCTCGTATGTAGAAATACAATTGATTTTTTGAATTTAAAAAATTTATTATTTGTATCAATGTTACAAGTAACTCAATTTAACAACTGCAAAATCAATACAATTGCTTTGATCAATAGTTCCTACCACCATTTTTGTTCATTCCTCAATCTTGAGGGGTTTGGGATGATGTCTGCTCTGACTGTTTCAGGCTGAGAACATAGGTAAATATTATGGGGCCAGAGGAATGAAATTCTTTTGCTTGCAGTTGAAGATATTCCTTATTTTTGGGGTGGGGCGGGTCCATCCTTATTGTTTAGTTGTTTATCCATGGCACCGGAAGAACTTGAGCATAAGAGTTGACAGTGTATCTGCTAGGTTTCTCAGCTCAACCAGCATATAGACAATCCAAAGCATTTTACTCTCTAAGAGCTATATTTAACAGATAAATTGAAAATTAGAAGCTCAGTTAAAAGCAGTAGAAAATCCTGATTGGGGAATTTATAAATGGGTACATCTATGTTATATTGGGGGAATAGATTTGTATATATATTCCCAGATAAGGCCCACAGAGAGAGTGTTAATTTCATGAGGCCAGGTGTCTTGCCTGTGGTATCTGTACATCCATAGGGACCTCAGGTGCACTTTTGTTTGAGGATTTGTTTACTGTGGAAGTTTGTGAAGTCTGGCTGAGATCTGCATAAGTGTAACCTCCAGAATGACTCTCAATACATTGAAAACTTTTAGCCATAAGAATTCTATTTTATTTAATATTTCCCCCTTAATTAAGTTCTTTCTCCAAATGCATTGCTGATCAACATATGCTAATAATCCCTTGGTGTCAGAGAAGCTCATCCTTAAGAGTTATATCCCATGTTGCGTGGGAAGTACTGAGTTTATTTTCAGAGTTTGGCTTAGAAAGAGGCCTGTTTTCTTTTATTAGGCAAACCTTAATTCAGAGCTTTTTGCCATATTATTTGATGAAAAAGCAGGACTTCCCCAGGAGGAAAGTTTTATATTGTTATCTACTGTGAAAATCTTTACCTATCCAGATCTTGCAGAATTGGAAATTCCAATCATCAAATTTACATAAAAGAGTAGCCAAAGCCATCTTGAATAAAAATAATGAAGTTGTAAGACTCACACTTCCTGATCTTAAAATTTATTACAAAGCCAAAGTAATCATAATAGCATGATACAGGCAGAAGGGCAGACATATAGACCAAGGGAATGAACTTGAAAGCTCAGAAATCAACTCTTATATTTATGACCAACTGATTTTTGACAAGGGAGCAAAGATCACTCAATTGGGAAAGAATAGTCTCTTCAACAAATGGTGCTGGAAAAATTGCATCTCCATTTGCAAAAGAAAGAAGCAGAACCCCACCCCTCAACTTATAAAGTAACAACAACTTAAATATCAGATCAAAATACAATATCAAAAACCTTAATATAAGAGTAGTATTATCAAACTCCTAGAAGAAAATGTAGGGAAGCATCTTCAGGTCCTCGTGTTAGGCAATGATTTCTTAGAATTAATCCCCAAAGCACAAGCAACAAGAGAAAAAAAAAAACAGATAAATTGACTTCATCAAAAATAAGAACTTTGTGTCTAAAAGGACTCTGTCATGAAAGTAAAATGCTGGCCTACACAATAGGAGAAAATGTTAGGAAACCACATATCCAATAAAGGTTTACTATCAAGAGTATATTAAGAAATCCTTTGTCTTAACAACAAAAAGACAGCCAAACAAATTTTTAAAAATGTACAGAAGACTTCAATATACATCTCTCCAAAGAAGTATACAAATGGCCAGAAAAAAACATGGAAAGACTATCAATGTCATTAACCGTCAGGGAAGTGCAAACCATAATCACAATAATATAACATTTCACAAACTTTAGAATGACTACTATTAAAAAATGGACAATTAAAACTGTTGGAGAGGATGAAGAGAAATAGGAACACTTATTCATTGTTGGTGGCAATATAAAATAGTGCAACTGTTATGGAAGTGTTTTGCAGTTCCTCAGAAATAGAATTACCATATGATTCAGTCAACTCACTAGTTGGTATATACCCAAAAGAAGTGAAAACAGAGTTTCAGACAGATATTTGCATATCACTGGGCATAGTTGCATTAGTCACAATTGCCAAAGATGGAAGAAACCCAAGTATTCACCAACCAATGAAGGAATAAACATAATGTAGTATATTGAATATTAGTCAGTCAAAAAAAGGAAAGAAGTTTTGATAGATATGACACAATGGATGAACCTTGAAGACATCATATTTAATGTAATAAATCAGAAAGGAAAGAACAAATATTGTGACCTCACTGATATTAAGAAATTAGGGTAAGCAAATTTATAGAGTTAGAATCTAAAATATAGGTTACCAGGGGATGGAGTCGGGATAGGGAATGGGAAGGTAAGGCTTAAAATGTACAGGTTGCCTATGTGGACCAAAGGAATTACTTTGGTTATGGGTGGTGGTGATGGTAGTACAACATATGGTAACAGAATTTTTAAAAATGTCCTTGGAAAGGCACTACACAAACAGTGAAACCTAAGTTAATCCAAGGACTATAGTAAATAGAAAAATTACTAAAATGTTCTTTATCAATTTTAATAAATGTTCCATACCAGTGCAAGCTGTAAATAATAGTGTATAATATGGTAATCCAGTATTTTATGCATGATTGTTTTGTAAATTCACAACTTCCCTAATAAAAAAAAAATCAATGTAAAAATGCCAAAGTAAAACAGAATACACCTCTGTATTAGTCAGCCAAAGGGGTGCTGATGCAAACTACCAAAAATCAGTTGGTTTTCATAAAGGGTATTTATTCTGGGTAGAAGTCCACAGTTACCAGGCCATAAAGCATAAGTTTTTTCCTTCACCAAAGTCCATGGCCACATGTTGGAGCAAGACAGCTGCTGACGTTTGCCAGGTTTCAGGCTTCTAGGGTTCCTCTCTTCCCGGGGCTACATTCCTCTCTGGGCTTAACTCCTCTGGTTCCTCCACAAGGTCAGCTATAGACTATGAGTTTCGCTAGGCTTTGCTTCTCTCCACAAGGCCAGCTGTAAACTCTCAGGTGAATGGCTCGTCTCTATCCCGGGGCCTTCTCTCCTTCCTCACGACCAAGGTCTCTTCCCGGGGCTCCACCTCAAGATTCCAACATCAAAACTGTTCCAAATCTGTGCTTAGCTGTGCCTTTTATATTTGATTCCCCCACCCACCAAGGGGTGGGGCTCAACGCCCTACTGACATGGCCCAGTTAATGCCCTAGTCATAACTTAATCATGCCCAGATTAGCAGACCAGTTTACAAGCATAATTCAATATATATTTTTGGAATTCATAATTACATCAAACTGCCAAACGGCTACAACCTCCATTTCTTTCTCTTGTTAGGATTCTCATCACTGATCTCTGTTCCTTATTCATTATAGATATCACTTACTATTTAAACACACATTCATTATGAACGGGTGTTAAAGCTGATATACAGAGCAAGGTACAATATATTTTTTTTCTGCTGCTTAAGGTTTTGAAAATGACAGGGTCAAGCAAAGTAAAAGAGAAGATAAAGGGAAATAAAAGCAGATAAACATAAAAAAATGTTTAGGAAATGCTATGAGGATGCAAAAGTAAGGTGAAGGAAAATTTAAAGGGAAATGAAAACATAAGGAGAAATAAAATGGTGTTTATAGACTGAGTTAGATGAATTGTAATGAAATAATATTTTACAGTCTTGACAAACTGGAATACTTAACAGACAAAATTACACATTTGAAAATTTAACTTCACTTCATTCAGATATACAAAAGAAAAGAAAATGAAATCAGAAAAATTCCCCAATGAATATATAATGAAAATTAACATTTTAGTAATGAAAACTTTTATCTAAACTAAAGTTTAATGGTGTGGTGGCAGCACAACATTGTGAATTTAGCTGATAGCAATGAATTATGTATGTGAATGTGGTTAAAATGGAAAATTTTGGGTGGTATATATGTTACTACAATAAAAATACTTAAATGTAAAGCCTGAAAAAATTAAGATAAAATGAAATAAATGCAAGAACAGTTGAAAAGCTATTAGAATATTTTAAAGGATAATATGACGATATTCAATTTGCTTTGGTCACTTCCGTTACATAACAGAGCAATATATTCAATTTTATTGATAAAGAGACAACCTTTTATATCACATTCATGAAGCCATTCTTCAATTGTTGATACCTCAGAGTGTAGATGAAAGGGTTCAAAAGTGGGGCAACTGAGATATTGAGCATTGCAATTCCTTTGGAAAAATAAATTCTCTGTTTAACAGATGATTTAACATATATGAAGATGCAGCTGCCATAAGAAAAAGAGATCACAATCACATGGGAAGAACATGGAGAAAATTTCTTTATCCTCTGATGAGTTGAAGGGATTTTTAGAATTGTCACTGCAATGCAGGTATATAATATTATCACCATTACCAATGTGACCATAAGTGTCATGGAAACTGAGATAAAGCCTATCATCTCAATGAGCTGTGTATCTGAGCAGGAGATTTGCAGGAGGGGAGTAAGGTCACAGAAGAAGTGATCAACAATGTTAGAGGCACAGAAGTCAAGGTTTAGACCCAAGGTAAATGATGGAAAGATGGTAAAGGACCCAGAGAACCAACAACTGAGGACAAACTGTGTGCAGATATTGCTGCTCATGATGGTTGTGTAGTGCAGGTGCTTAGAGATGGCAACATAGTGGTCATAGGACATGGTGGCCAGCAAGTAAAATTCAGATGGTCCAGGGAGGATGGCAAAAAAAACAATTGAGTTACACAACAGTTGTAGGAAATGGTTTTGGCCCCAGTAGCCAGAATAAACACAATTTAGGGATGCATGTAGGAGTAAAAGAGAGTTCCAAGAAGGGAAAATTCAAAGGAAAAAATATACGTGAGTCTTGAGGTGAGCATCCAGCAGAGTGAGTGTGAATGATGATTAGATTGCAAGTGATGCTAAACAAGTAAGTGAGAAGCAGGAAAATAAACAACTTTCAATTGTGAGTCATGAGTCAAACCTGCTATGATACACACGGTCATTCTTGAACAGTTTCCCATTATTGTCCTCTGAGTCTAATTAAGCCTAAAACATAATAATATGTTTTCTAGAGAGTTTTTGGAATGAGTTCAAGGAACAACAGAAAGAAAATTAAGGAAGGGTGGAAGGAAAGATTTAATAATGGGGAAAATGCTCTACAATGAACATGTTTTTATTACTAATACGTATGTCTTTCCTTTTTCTCTATAGTACACACTAGAAACGTGATCAGTTTTGAAATCCCAGCCCTTGCCTACCACAACCTCCTTTTCTATTATGTTCAGATAGTTAAATATGTTTCCTCTGTAAGCCTGAGGGAGATATTAGGTCTAATGAAAAGGCCTGAAGACATCTTAAATCCAGAAACCAGGAACAAGCAGCCTCAGCTGTTTATCTGGGCAGAACTCACAGTGGCACATCCCCATCCTTCTAGGGTTTATACACACGGGGTCTCTCCTCTCTGGCACCAAGTGGGGCATTTAGAGCTGCCATCCACAGACTCTGATGAGCAGTTGGCCTCCCTAGGAGACCAGCCAAAATAAGATCTTTTGTCCTGCTCTTTGGACTCTTTATGCTATTTAAGCAATAAAGCAGTCATTTGCTGAAATTCTCTGTTGTGTCTGAGTCTGTGTTCCCATAATACACCTTCAATCAACTCATTCCACATATTTTGTCTCAGCAAGCAGCATGTACAAGGAAGTATGGAGAGGGTTGATACCACTTTCTTAGATGCTGGAGGAACATTAATCAAAGAAAGTAGCAAAGATCCCAATTCCCTGAACTGGGTAGATTCATGCAATAAATAAACATAATAAATAAATAAATAATTGCTTGTGTAATGAAAGAAATATCTGAGATGCCTTCTGTAAAGCCTAAAGGGTGTTTAATTGCACAATAGCGCATGCATGCCGGGCAACACCAAATGGGGGTTTCTGTTGCTCAAAGGGTTAAGCTGTAGAAGCAGCTTATATGGCTGTTCAGGAAGGGGAATGTGGGGGATCTATAGGCTAATCAGTGTGAAGTGTCCTTGGGCAGCAGTTGGTTAATCAGTAAACTGCAGGAGCAGGATGTTTGTATAAGATAAGGGACATTTGGTGGGACATTTGGTGGAACTGTCAGCAGAATTTCTGCTTTCTGCCATCCTTAACTCAATTGCTACAGTTTCCTTTTGTCTTCACAGGGGCAGGGGTCTTTATCCTTACTGCAAAGGATCATTGGTATGTCAGCTTAGTTTTGTTGGCTTCCTTTCCTTCTTCATAGCTCCCTGACTAAAATGAGAGCTCAAGCAAATCAAGGTGGTTAGTAAAGTCATTTATTATTTCATTTTCACGCTTGTTAGATAGAGAAAATGCTATGGAAAAGGAAAGCAAAAAATATAGCTCAGTGTTCCATCCAATTCCTGAGGGTCACAGGTTGGGGCTGCATGAGACCAAAGAATGCACTCATCACTGAGTCATGCATAAGCTTTATTGGGAATTAGGAACAGGAGAGAGAATCTCTAGAGACCACAGCCCAGGAACTGAAGGTAGCATTCTGCAAAGAGGTGGGAAAATAAGGATCAATATAAAGGGTCTCAGAACAAAGATAATTCATAACAGAGTTTCTGCTAGTATCACATGAAGCACACAAATGGGGTCTGGTGATGTTATCGTATGAAGGAAGTGTACTGCCTTGAGAAGAATATAGTTTATGATACCTTATGTATGTTCTTTTCTCTCTAGGGAAGGTTGTTAATCTTTAACTTGTGTATAGGTCAAGCAGGTGGCTATGTGCGGTGGGCTACGTTTCATTCATGGAGGGGGAGCCTGGGCCCGGGGATCCCAATATCAGGCTACCAATTATCATGAATCCTGCAGTGGGGAGAGGTTGTAGGATGATATTGGATGGTTAAGACAAGTTTATTAAGGCAGTGATTCTTAAGCAAAGTCTTCAAGGAGCTCTGTCTATTCACTAAGTAGTTTCCTGGGTTTGGATATTTCCAGATATTAAAAAAAATAATAATGCAAACACACTAAATTCTATGTAGATAATCTTATCATTTACTAGTAATAATAGTTTTGGCTCTTCTTTTCATTTCTTTTAATTTTCATTTATTTTTCTTCATCTGCTTCATTATGGTAAACCCTCCTCTATAATATTGAAATTAAGCAGTGATAGTAGGCATTCATATCATTTACCTCACTTTGCAGACTATGCTGATTACATTTCCCATCAAGTGTAATGCTCTACAGTTTACATACTATAAAAGTTTATAGTGTTTTTTTAAATTAATTTTTTGCCAGTATGCTCAAACATTTAATAAAATGAATAATATATAAAAAGCCATTTTATAATATATAGCTGCATTTTGCATCACTAAATATTATGGACATTTTCTTAAATATACAAAATTCCTATAACAATATAACAAATTTTGCAAAACAAAAATGCTTTTTGTCTAATACCAATTCCAAATTCAAATTTTCTACTTATCTCAAAACACACTCATTTAAGTTTTAGTTTTAAAAATAATAATCCAAATGATGTCACATATAACATATAAGTCTTATGTCTAGTAAGTTTATGCTCTTTAAAATTAAATGACATTTATCTAGAAAGAAATTTTTTTTAATAATCATAGTTTGTTAGAGATATTATTTAACCACTTATGCATTTTGCAAAATAAATGTTCTGCAATTGGTGAAGTTATATTTTATTTTCCTTAATTTTCTTATCTGGTCAACTAAATAGTTTTTCTGGTGTTATTCCA